>JACEIK010000417.1:170497-198843 GCA_018107945.1 Datura stramonium | reverse complement strand
CCCCCCGTTTAAATAAAACTCTCAAAGACCTTAGGACTACATTGTGAATGCTATCAAGTTAGAAGAAAGGAACCTCAATTTATAGAATCCAAAACTTTTTTCTACCGAAGAAATGATTGGCCAAATATAAAAAATTCGTATTTTTTTTTAAAAAAAAATTCAATTATAATAGGAAAGTAAAAAATAAATCCCCCAACATTAATAAATTCATGATCGATAATAACGTTGTCCAAAATATTCCTTCCTTGAGTGAAAAGTATGTTGAGAAGGCTCTACCAGTATGTATGTTTGAGTCTTGAAGCGCTATGCATCTGAAATCCTACACATAAGTGAAATTGGATACTTGCTGTTCAATGGTGATTGTAGTGCAATTAATATTTTAAAAAAGCTTTTCATTAAATTTTTTTTGAAAAAAATGGATAATTGTAGGGTGATGTCCTCTGCTATGACATATCAGAATTACTTAAAAGTTTAGCTGGGAACCCATCAATTCGTGGTAACTCGTCATTAGACATTTCTCTTACAGCCTGCAAGACTCTTGTATAGTCGCTATCAGTGTAACGATCCGGACATCATTACAGGAGACTTAAGGGAATAAAATACCGAAAATTGGATAAAGATGAAATTCGGAGGTTGTGAAATAAATTAAGTATAGAATTGTGTATTTTTGGGTAGCTACTGATCTGAGGGACCGCTGCAGCGGTGGGATTCCCGTTGCAGTGAGAACGTGGCAGCGGTCGGAGTCCCACCGTGGCAAAATGAGGGAGTAACCATTGGAACAGCCGCAGCGACCCTATGACCGCTGTAGCGGGTCTGCTGCAGCGGAAGTGTGACTGCTGCAGCGGACAGCGGGAGTCAGAAGTGGGTTTTAAGTGGGAGTTACGGGGTTTTACCCCATTATTCTCAAAAACTCGATCACAAGGGATAAGGGGCGAAAAATTTCTCTAGAGTAGAGAACTACTCTCCGAAGCACTGAGGAAGGGCAAAGCTCCTGCAGAGTAGCGAAGTCGATAATTTCGAGTGATCGAGGTAGGTTACGGTTTATAGGGATAGACCTATATAATGACATGTATAGTGTGCAATATTGATGTACGATTGGTCTTCGGACGTTCACGTGATATTTAAGTCTATTATTGTTAATCTATCTTATGAACGTGACTATGATGTGATATTGAACTGTGATGACTTGTTTACAAGATTGTGTATATGATAATGAAATTAACTGTGCTGGATGTTTAGTAAAGTAATTACACTCCGTTAATGAGAGAATTGTTAATTGATGATGACTTATTTGAGAAGTAGATTGTAACTTGCTATATGCTGCAATGATGCACTTGTCATGTCTATTATGAGAATGATGAATGAAAAGATTTAATATCCTAAAATGAGAGGCTCGAGCCCGAGGGGAATATCCGGGCGAGCGAATAACTTTATTTGAGTGGCTCGTGTCCAAGGAGAGCATCCGGACAAGCATATGAGTGGGAGCGGGTGCCACGTCGGCACAGTACATGGATTTCTAGAGTCCGCTACAGGTCATGACTGGATGAAAATAAATAAGACCCTTTGGCATATGTGTATACGATTCGTGAGATTGAGTGTTAAGGGGAGATGGCGGAGGCGTGTGCCCGTCATGGTACCTTGGTTGTGTTGTTTGCATATTGTTTTTGATTTCCTTTATGTTCATGAGATGGACGTGAAATGTGCTATGAGAATGTGCAAAATTATTGTGGATATGATGCAAATTGATAACAATGAACATGGTGTTAATGCTAAGTGCGACTTTGTCACCATGTGTAGTTATTGAGTAGTTGTCACTATGAATAACTAAGGAATTATAGCTCTTAATAGCTATTGTGATTATTGCTTATTATGGCTATTTGATGGATTTATGGAGTATGGAAAATGTTAATTGTTGATCTAATGAACTGTGGGATGAATGAACTGAGAGGAGTGCAGCCTGTCGAGCTACTTCCTATGCAATGCCGCTGCAGCCGAACCATTTCCGCTGCGGGCGAGACCGTTGTAGCGGACAAGTGACCGTTGTAGCAAGATGCCTAATCTAGTGAGAAGACCAGTTGATTCTTGAGTAGATCTAGTATTCATAAAATGACTTGTATATCTGTGTAAAGTTGAGGATCCCTTTTTACATCTCTATTGCTGTAATTATCTGTTATTATGTAAGGTCGGTCGATGATGCCTACCAGTACTGTGTCATGTATTAAACCTACCCCTGCATTCTTCTCTCAGTGCAGAGTTCGAGCTCGACAGTTCTTCACGTCCTCACCTGTGAACTAGCAGTTCGGAGTTTCGAGAAGGTGAGCAGATGAGAACGCAGTTCACTCCCCCATTTTGAAGATGTCCTTCTCTTCTGGACACTTATGTTTCTTTGCTCTTAGTTTATTTTTGAACACTCTTAGAGTTGTAAACAGACGTCTTGTGCAATGACTTTCAGGTCTTGGGTAATTTTATTTTCTTTATATCATTGGTTTAAGATGTTGATTCATGATGTAAAGATATTTCAATAATTAAAGAATGCATTTATCTTTTTCTACGTCTCATTTTGGGGGTGGTATCAGAATTCCTTGGTTTGCCCACCTGAGGGTTAGTGTGGATGTCAATCACGACCATTTGGATCGTGACAAAGTTGCTATCAGAGCTCTAGGTTCGTGATCTCATTGCACTTAGACAGGTCTAGTAGAGTCTCGCGGATCATTGCGGAGACGTCCGTAACTTATCTTCGAGAGGCTGCAGGACTTTAGGAAAACTCCTTTCTTCTCTCCTTTCGTGCGGTTACTTAATTTCAATTGGTATCTGATGATCCAAATTAGTATCTAATAACTTGTCTTCTTTCCTTTTCAGATGGTGAGAACACACGCAAATGGTAATAGAGTCGCAACACCTGAGCCAGCAGTGTCGGCCCCAATTCGCGGTAGAGAAAGTAGCAGAGGTCATGGTCGAAGACCCGCTGCTGCTAGAAGAGGGGCCCGTACTCCTGCTCCAGTCAAGGAGAGGTCTGCATCTCCCATGCCACTAGTAGTACAAGAACGAGTGGCAGTTGAGGTTGAGGTCCCGACGCAGGGAGAAGCTCCTGCCGCGCCAGCATCCTTAGAGGTCCTAGCTCAAGTCCTCAACCTTCTGAGCGGCCTTGTGGGCACCAAGGCAGCGCCAGCAACTCCAGCGGGACAGCTGTTAGGAATTCAGCATGCAGTTGCTGTGGCCCCGTGCATTGATGACATATTGGAGGCAGTGGTGTTTTCGAAGCCGATGGCAGGACCGGTGATAACAGAGGTAGAACACGACTTATTTTGGAGGTTCATCAAGATAAATCCTCCCACCTTCTATGGCACAGAGGCAGAGAACGCCTATGAATTCATCATAGATTGTAACAAAAGGCTCCATAAGATGGGAGCGGTGGAAAAGTATGGTGTTGAGTTCGTCATCTTCAAGCTGATGGGTAATGCAAAGCACTGGTGGAGGGCTTTCTTGGAGTGCAAACCAGCAGGGTCACCATCGTTGACGTGGACCCAATTCTACTCCACATTCCTGGAGAAATATGTTCCTCGCACTCTGAGGGATAGGAGACAGGATGAGTTCACCACCATTGAGTAGGGGAGCTCATAAGTTGCTGCATACGAGGCTCAGTTTCACTCTTTGTCCAGATATGCTCTACCCTTATTGCCCACCGAGGAGGAGAGGATCATGCGGTTTGTTAAAGGCCTGAATATGGGTCTCCAATTACCAGCTCCACAAATGATCTCTTCGGGTAAGACTTTTCAGGAGGTGGTAGAGTACATGAAGTCGGTTGAAGGGGTGAGGCAAGATGGTTATGCTAGAAATGCCAAGAAGAAGGCTCGGAGAGTTAGCTCGTTTAGTGGTTCTTATGTTAAGGCTCCAACACCACAGGGTTTCTCTGGGCGCCCTATTCAGTCTGTCATGCAGGTGTCAGCCGGAGGTCCACCAAGGGCAGTTCCGCGACCGTCAGGTGCAGTTGGGGGTACTCAGATGGTTTGTTCTAATATCGGGGCTCGTCTTGCTTCTTCTATTCCAGCTCAGAGACCAGTTATTGAGAAGGTCTACCATGAGTTAGTGAGTATGGCCATATCCACAGATGGTGCCACATGTTCGGACAGGGCGGACAGATTATTCCTCACCCAACTCCTCGAGCTCCGGCCCCAGCTGGGAGGGGAGGTAGTGCATTCAGCCAAGATTTTCCACAGCTGGGATGAGGTGGTCATTCAGCCGTTAGAGGTGGTGTTCAGCAGGGTGGGGGTCATGCTCATGTAGGTAGGGGTAGCACCCAGGTAGGTAGAGGGGTGGCACAGCCTAACCAGGGCGATTCTCAGGCTGGTAACTAGGCTCATTTCTATGCTTTTCCTGGTAGACCGAAGGCAGAGGCTTCAGACGCCGTTATCATAGGTTGATCTTCGTGGCTATAGAATGGCTATTATGTTGTTTAACTTGAGCTCTACATTCTCTTATGTGTCTACTTATTTTGGTTTGAGTCATGACCTTATGTATGATATGCTTAATACTCCTATCCGTGTGTCTACTCCTGTTGGGGATTCTGAGGGTTGTTCATGATTGCATTGTTGAATTCATGGGATTTGACACCCTGGCAGACTTAGTGATCTTAAATATGGTTGATTTTGATATAATTTTGGAAATTAGTTGGTTGTCCCCTTACCATGCCATTCTAGATTGCTGTGCTAAGACTGTCACTATATCAGGTCTAGGGTCGTCTAAGTTGGAGTTGAAAGGAAATTGTAGCCCTACTCATAAGAAATTTATTTCTTATATTCGTGCCCGTAAGTTGATAGAGCGGGGTTGTTCAGCGTATTTGGCGTATGTTCGGGACAGTAGTGCAGAGGGTCCTTCCATAGAGTCGGTCCTGGTTATTAGTGAGTTCTTAGAGGTGTTCCCTGCAGATTTGTTCGGCATGCCACCGGACGGTGACATAGATTTTTGTATAGACTTGGGACTAGGAACCTGCCCCATTTCTGTTCCTCCATATCGAATGGCACCTGCTGAGTTGAGAGAACTCAAGGAACAGTTGCAGGAGTTGCTTAGTAAAGGATTTATTAGACTGAGTGTGTCGTCGTGGGGTGCCCCGGTTCTATTTGAGAATACGAAGGATGATAGTATGTGGATGTGCACCGACTACCGCCAGTTGAACAAGGTAACTATTCGAAATAAGTACCCTCTCCCTCGAATAGATGATCTGTTTGATCAGTTACATGGAGCGGCTGTATTTTCAAAGATTGAGTTGAGGTTAGGTTATCACCAATTGAAAATTTGGGCTGAAGATATTCCCAAGATAGCCTTTTGGACCAGATATGGGCATTATGAGTTTCCGGTCATGTCATTTGGACTCAATAATGCTCCGACCGCGTTTATGATCCTGATGAACGATATTTTCAAACTCTACTTGGATTCCTTTGTTATTGTGTTTATTGACGATGTCTTGGTGTATTTTAAGACCAAGTAGGAGCACGAAAATTATTTAAGGATTGTTCTAGGGTTGCTGAAGAAGAAGCAGTTGTATGCCGAATTCACCAAATACGAGTTTTGGTTGGAATCATTTTCCTTTTGGGGGCATGTGGTTTCTAAGGAGGGAATCCGAGTTGATCCATAGAAGGTGGAGGCGGTCAGAAACTGGGCAAGGCCAACTAATATGATAGAAATTTGGAGTTTTATGGGGCTGGACAGTTATTACCGTCGGTTCGTGAAGGGATTCAACCTCCATCGCTTCAGCATTGACCAGGTTGACACAAAAGGATGTGACCTGCCAGTGGTCAGAGGAATGTGAAATGATCTTTTAGAAACTCAAGACTCTACTAACCACAACACCTATTCTGGTGTTACCCATGGAAGGTAAGGATTTTGTTGTGTATTGTGATGCCTCATGGTTTGGATTGGATGTTGTGTTGATGCAGGAAGGACGAGTTATTGCGTATGCCTCAAGACATCTGAAGGTGCATGAAAAGAACTACTCCGCGCATGATTTTGAGTTAACAACGGTGGTGTTCGCATTAAAAATTTGGTGGCATTATCTGTATGGAGCTCGATGTGAGGTGTTCATGGATCATCACAGCCTATAGTATATATTCTCCCAGAAAGATCTCAATTTGAGGTAGAGGAGATGGATGGAGTTGCTTAAGGATTACGACATCACCATCTTGTACCACCCAGGAAAGGCCATTTGAAATACTCCGAAGTGTGGGGGAAATGGCTTATGAACTGTCATTGCCGCTAGGATTTTCTGGAGTGCATCCGACATTTCATGTGTCCTTGCTGAAAAAGTACCATGGGGATGGAACGTATATCATCAAGCGGTACTCTGTGTTACTGGATGAGAACTTTTCCTATGAGGAGGAACCTGTAGTGCTATTAGCCATAGAGGTTTGGAAGATGAGGCTCAAGGAGATTCTGACAGTAAAACGTCTAGTGGAAGAAGCCACGTAGGAGACTCAAGCTGATATGCGGATCAAGTACCCCCATTTGTTCATAGAATCAGGTACATATCATTCTAACTTTTGTATAGACCGTTTGGGGATGAATGATATTTTAATTGGTATCTGATGTAACGATTTGGACATCGTTACAGGATGGTTAAAGGCATAGAACACCAAAAGTTTTCTAAGGATGAGATAGGGAGGTTATGAAATAAACTAAGTATAAAACTGTGCATTTTTGCGTAGCTATTGGTTTGAGGGACCGCTGCAGCAGTGGGATTCCCATTGCAGCGAGACCGTGGCAACAGTAAGAGTCCCGCCGTGGCGAAATCAGGGAGTAACCGTAGTGGGTCTGCTGCAGCATAAGTGTGACCACTGCAGCGGACAATGGGAGTCAAAAAGTGAGTTTTAAATGGGAGTTACGGGATTTTACCCCATTATTCTCAAAAAAACGATCATAAGGGCTAAGGGGCGGAAAATTTCTCTAGAGCGGAGAACTACTCTCCGAAGGTAAGAATCTTAATCCTTCTACCTCTACTTCGATTAGTGTTGATCCTAGATTTCTTGTGGACCTGTAATGGTGGAAATTATATAGAAAAAATCCTAAGTTGATGAACTAGAGCTGAGATTGTTGAAAAGCAATAGGAGGGTTGATTGTTGAAAATTTGAGTAATGTATACTTCCTAGGGTCCCTCTCGTTAATGTTGATGGGTTAGACAGGGTGAGGACCTAGAAATAGGTAGAAGGGTAGGGTTTTCTATTAATTTGCCCTGAAAAGAGAAGGGTGTGATCGAATTAGGCCTTATCTTGAAGAGTAATTAACCAATGATTATACGTGTGTAGATTTCGAGCAATCCGAAGCTCTGAGGAAGGGCAAAGCTCCTGCAGAATAACGATTACTATATAATGGCATGTATAGTGTGCAATGTTGATATACGATTGGTCTTTGGATGTTTACGTGATATGTGAGTCTATTGTTGTTAATTTATCTTATGAATGTAACTATGATTGGATATTGAACTGTGATAACTTGTTTACAAGATTGTGTATATGATAATGGAATTAGCTATGCTGAATGTTTAGTAAAGTAATTATACTCCGTTAATGAGAGAATTGTTAATTGATGATAGCTTATTTTAGAAGTAGATTGTAATTTGTTGTATGCTGCAATGATGAACTTGTCATGCCTTTTATGAGAATAATGAATGAAAAATATTAAATATCCTAAAACAAGAGGCTCGAGCCCGAGGGGAGCATCTGGATGAGTGAATAACTTTATTTGAGTGGCTTGTGTCTGAGAAGAGCATCCGGACGAGCGTATGAGTGGAAGAGGGTGCCATGTCGGTACAGTACATGGATTTTTAGAGTTCCCTGAAGGTCATGACTGGATGGGCATTACCAAGACCCTCTGGAATATGTGTATACGATTCGTGTGGTTGAGTGTTAAGAAGAAATGGCGGAGGCATGTGCCCATCATATTACCCTTGGTTGTGTTGTTTGCGTATTATTTGTGATTTCATTTATGTTCATGAGGTGGATGTGAAATGTGCTATGATAATGTGCAAAATTATTATGAATATGATGCAAACTGATAATAATGAACATGGTGCTAATGCTAAGTGCGACTTTGTCACCATGTGTAGTTATTGAGTAGTTTTCTCTATGAATAACTAAGGAATTATAGCTCTTAATAGCTATTTTGATTATTGCTTATTATGGCTATTTGATGGATTTATGGAGTATGGAAAATGTCAATTGTTGATCTAATGAACTGTGGGATGAATGAACTGAGAGGAGTGCAGCCTGTCGAGCTACTGCCTATGCAGTGCCGCTGCAGCCGAATCATTTTCGCTGCCGGCGAGACTGCTGTAGGGGAAAAGTGACTGCTGCAGCGAGAGGCCTAATCCATTGAGCAGGCCGGCTGATTCCTGAGAAGAGCTAGTGTTTATAAAATGGCTTGTATGTCTGTGAAAAGTTGAGCATCCCTTTTTATATCTCTATTGCTGTAATTATTTGTTATTATGTAAGATTGGCCAATGATGCCTACCAGTACTGTGTCATGTACTGACCCTATCCCTGCATTATTTTCTGAGTGCAGAGTTCGAGCACGCCAGTTTTTCACGTCCTCACCTGTGAACTAGCAGTTCGAAGTTTCGAGAAGGTGAGCAGATGGGAATGCAGTTCACTCCCCCGTTTTGAAGATGTCCTTCTCTTCCGGACACTTATGTTTCTTTGTTCTTAGTTTATTTTTTAACATTCCTAGAGTTATAAACAGACATCTTGTGTAATGACTTTCAGGTCTTGGATAATTTTATTTTCTTTGTATCTTTGGTTTAAGCGGTTGATTCATGATGTAAAGTTATTTCAATAATTAAAGAATGTGTTTACCTTTTTGTACGTCTCATTTTGAGGGTGATATCAGAATTTGTTGGTTCGGCCACCGGAGGATTAGTGTGGTTGCCAATCACGGTCATTTGGGTTGTGACAATTAGTAGTAGGAGTTGTTGCTGGCCATGGTCAGACAAGGATCCTCTCTGGCAATGTTTATGTCAATATAAATCACATGGCCATCTATATTTTGTTCTCATACTTTTTAAATTCTTCCTGCTCCATATTACAGTCAATAGTTTAAGAGGCCTCTTTACTATAGGTTGATTGACTTCACTACTAAGGAATATGGGGAAATGGTTAGATCACTTAAGTTATGGTGTCAATACATGCATGGTGATCCATGTGAGGTATTCACGATTTACAAGAGTCTATAGTACATCTTCAAGCAGCATGATTTAAATTTGAGTTAGGTAGCTAATGTGGCTTGAGTTACTCAGCAATTATGATATTACTCTTTTGTACCATCTAAAAAAAATAAATTTGATAGGAGAATGCCTTGAGTAGGAAGTCCATGGGTAATTTGGTATCCATATTAGCTTTTATTCAACCTTTGGTCATTGATTTTTAGCTTTTGGCTAATCGAGGTGTAAGACGTAATGTTTGACAGTGCGGGTGTATACTTGTGTGTGTGATTTCATAGTCTTTATTGATTGTGCGGATCAAAACTCATCAATATGAGGATTTTTATTTGCTTATGCTTACTAATAAAATGGAATAAGGAAAGACTTGGAAGGTGGTGGTTGGTTCTAATGAGGTAATGCAACTTAATGGTCGACTTTGTGCACCCGATGTAAGAGATTTAAGGAAGATAGTTATGGAGGAAGCTCACAACTCCCACTATTTTATACATCCACGAGTTACAAAGATATTCCAAGACATAGAAAAATATTTATGATGGAAGATGATGAAAAGAAACATATCTGGCCATCTAGCTCGTTGTTTGAACTGTTAACATGTCAAATATGAATATTACAAACCTAGTGGAGTAGTTTAGAATTGGTTATTTCCAAGTGAAAGTGGAAGAGTATCATTATAGACTTTGTGGTAGATTTGCCACGTACTTTGAGAAAGCATGAGTCAGTTTGATGATTGTGGAAAGACTTATAAAGTTTGCACATTTCATGTCAATACAGACTACTCATAATGAAGTAGTTAATACATATCTACAACCGTAAGATAGTACGGTTTCATAGGGTAACTATTTTCATATTCCTGGTAAAGGGCCGAAGTTTACAACTCTGTTTTAAATAGTTATTTAAGAAGGTGTTGGTTACCCGGGTAGAGCTTGGCTCTAAATTTCACCTATAAATTGATGGTCAATCTGAGCGGGTCATTCAAATCTTAGAGGACATATCTAAATCATGTTCCATTGACTTTCAGGGTCATTTGACGATCAGTTACCTTTGTAGATTTTGCCTATAAGAACAATTATCAATCTTGTATTAAAATGGCATAATATGAGGCGTTATATGGCAGGCAGTGTCGTTCTCCAATTGAATGATTCCGACTAGGTGAAAGAAAGCTTTTAGGTTCAAAATGGTACAACAAGTTTTGAACAAGGTGAAAATAATTAAGGATCGGTGTAAGATATCCCGGAGCAGGCAAAATTGTTATTTGGATAATGGAGTTTGAGATTTGTAGTTTATGAAGGGTTAATTGATAATTTTAAAGTTTTTACCTTTGAAGGGTGGATTGTTTTATGGCAAGAAGGGAAATTTGATTCCGAGGTATATTAACCCATTTGAGATTATGAAAAGAATTAAAGTAGTTGCTTACAAATTATCCTTATGGCCTACTTTATTTGGAGTTCATTCGGTTTTTCATGTTTATATATTGTAGAAGCATTCTCGAGACTCGACCCATATTGTACAAGTCATCAATTACAATTCAATTCAACTCGATTAGAAGTTGCCTATGAGGAGGCACTGATGAAGGTCCGCTAGTTAAGGTTAAATAGTATTCCTTCAATCAAAGTTTTCTGGAGGAACCATCCAAGAAAAGAGGCTAGTTCAGAGGCAGAGCAGGACATCAGAGACAAATACTTCTAGTTGTTTGAGATCCATTTGAAGATGAATATTATTTCAGTGAGGAGAATATAACAACTCAACCTCTTTATTTGAGAAATTATGCCTTAAAATATATTTTGATTCCGTGAACGTATTCCTACCATTTGACACTTAGCAGGGTGATTCGGGTTGAGACTTGAGGGGTTTAGATAAATTTCGAACTAAGTAGTAGATTTTGCATAACTTTTAAAATTATTGTTAGTTGGTGTGCAAATATTTCAGTTATGGGGTGACGTTTGCGACGAGAGGCACTAATCCAGGCCTCCGTGAAAGCAAGTCAAAGACATAAAACGAAGGTTTTTCAATGATTTACTTTCCATAATTGCAAGTCATGGCCACAATTGCGATGATGGCCGGTCATATGGGTTTTTGCATTTGCAAATTGATTCCCTCAATTATGCGAGGCCATAATTGAGATAATACAATTATACAACTGATATAAATAATCAGAGTTCAGGACAACGACTAGTTTTTGAAAATTTAGGGAAAAAAGCTCTTAATTTTGAGATTCAAATAGTTGGAGTTACATGTAGATATTTTAGGTAATAACTCCTTACACTGATCTAGTAATTATAGTTTAATATCATTGAATTTGAACCTTGGAATCACGCATTGAGAGGCAAACATTGAGAATTTTAGACCTAATCTAATATTAAAAATTATTGATTTGACCAGCAATTGATATTAAAATTCATTTTGATTATTTAATTAAACTCAATAGCTTATTGATAAAGCGTTCATGCAATCAGTTTCAGATTTTGGATCGTTGATCCAAGAGAAGGATTTGGATTGATCAATAGGTTACTTTGAATTCGAGGTATTCTAAAATTACGAAATTGTCTTTTATATATTAACTTAGACATGTTATTGATAATTTTAATTAGATTGAGGTTGGCGAAGGTCATTTGAGGGGATTTCGGTGTTTCAAGTAAGTTTTGATTGTCAGATTCTAAGCAAGTGAGATTCAGTTGTTTTACTTGTATATTATTTTTGAGAAATGAGAAGGAGAAAGAAGAGAATTTGAGAATTGATTACTGGGTTATTACCTCAAGCTAATGGGATTAAATAGTTGTTACAAAGAATGTAAATAAAGATAGAAACTAATAAGAACATTACACAATCTCCTAATTGCCTAATTATAGCGATTTAGGGATATTCTTATATCTATACTATCTAATTATATCATATTTAACACTCCAATATTTACACTATCTAATGGTAATATCTATACTATCTAATTATCATATTTAACACTCCCCCTCAAGTTGGAGCGTATAAGTCGTATGCTCCTAGCTTGTCATAAATATAGTCAATTCTGGATTCTCTGAGTGATTTTGTGAAAATGTTTGCCAGTTGATCTTTTAAGTTGACAAAACTTGTGTTGATGTATTCAGGCTCAATCTTCTCTCAAATAAAGTGACAGTCTATCTCAATGTGCTTCATTCTTTTATAAAATACGACATTAGAAGCAATACATAGTGTAGCTTGGTTATCACAAATCAATTTCATTGGTTCAACTCCTTCCATCTTCAATTCTTGGAGAAGTTATCTCAATCATGTAAGCTCACGTGTAGCTAATGTCATAGCTCGATACACTGCCTCGCTTGTTCTAGCCATGACATCTTGTTTTTTATTTTTTCAGAGTATTAAATTGTCTTCAATTAGAACGCAGTAACCTGAAGTGGAATGCCTATTAGAATGAGATCCTGCCCAACCTACATCAAAATACCCAATAATGTGGGCGTCTCCCCTGTCTTCATACAATAAACCTTGTCCTAGAGAGCTTTTGACATATCGCAGAATGCGAGTCACTGCATTCCAGTGACTATTACAAGGCGATTGCAAACACTGGCCAACTACACTAACAATAAATGAGATGTATGGTTGTGTGATTGTAAGGTAGTTGAGTTTGCCAATAAGTCTTTGATATCTGCTAGGATCTTAGAAGCTCCCTCTGTCCTAGAATAATATTAGTATTTGGATCCATGGGAATGTCAACATGTTTGCAACCTAACATACCAACGTCTCCAAAATGTCTAAGGCATTTTTCCTTTGTATAATAGGAATGCCATTGCTAGACCGTGTCATTCTAATGCCTAGAAAGTATTTTAGCTTGTCCAAATCCTTAGTTTGAAAATGATTTGAAAGATATCGTTTGAGTTTACTAATAACTTCATGATCATTTCCTGTGATAATAGTGTCATCAATATAAAAAATTAAAAAGATACGTTTGCCATGAGGTCAATGCTTATAAAATATAGAGTTATTAGCTTCTATTTGGATCATTCCAAATTATTGGACAATAGCTCGAAACGATCAAACCATGCTCTGGGAGAATGCTTGAGACCATAAAAGGATCGATAGAGTTGTTACACCCCGCAAAATATTAGCGGCTAGTGTGTGTGCGCGTAGGCTTGTTGCGAGCAATGAGAGCTTGACACATGCGGGAATAGCCTCGGAGGCAGGACGAGCGAGGATGTCGTCGAATGAATTAGCATGGTCGGGCAAGGCCAGGCCACACGGGATTGCGCGACGAGCCAACCCTTCTTGCACGATGGGCAGCGCGGCACGCCAGCCCTGCCAGCACACTGGGTAGCGCGGCCCGGCACACCCTCTAGCGCGGGGTGCCCCCTGCCACCGCCTATCCCTATATAAGCTACACTTAATGACTTTAAATCATTTTATTGAAATCTTCTTCGACTCAACAAAGAGAGAAACGTGGGTTTTGACTAATTTTCATTGAATTACTATGCCAAACTCCATCTAAACACAAATTCACCTTGGATAACGAGTTCTAGGCCAACGAGAAGTATCGCTGCAGAGTTATTTCATGAAAATTTGCTTGGTGAGCCGAAATCCTACTGAGTAAAGGTTTCCGAATTTACTTTAAATTGAGTCCTAAGAGACTACAGGAAATAGATAAGCAATTCTACCTTCTAAATTCTTGAGAATTGGCGAGTTTTGACTGAATTAATTGAAGTTGAAGTAATAGTCAATTCTATTGAAAGACATTGTTAATTGCCGATTATTAGTATTGGAATAGTCTCATTTTCTCAGTGTGAGGGCTTCAAATTGGTGAAATTACGACTTCAGGTTGGAATTGCTCGAGTGCATAGAAACAATCAATACTTTTTAATATCATATGTCTATTAGTATTGTGGTTAACTGTCATGAGATGATACGAGAATATCGTAATGTATTCCTCGGTGTAAGGTTGAAATCTAGTTTCGGCTATCACTAGAGGCGACATAGGAGCTTCCTGTTCAGTTGTTTACTAATTAGAGGGTTTAGTAGACGTTTTGTTACCGCCTCGAGGCCACAGAGGCCTGAGGGTGGCTGCTAGCCTGTAATACTGAACTAAGCAGATGCTAGGCATAGTTATAGTTGATGACACAGTGCATAGCTCCACTTAGATACAGTTATAAGAGCCCAGATGACTCAGATACAGTTACAGGAGCCCAGACGGCTCAGGCACAGTTAAAGGAGCTCAGACGGCTCAAGTACAGTTGTAGAAGCCTAGACGGCTCAGATTCAATTACAGGAGCTCAGAAGACTCAGGCACAGACACAACTACAGGAGCCTAGACGGCTCAAACTAGAAACAGGAACCTATTAGGCTCGGATACATCTTCAGAGGATGAATATTCCTAAGTTACAGTATGCTTACGAACCTTTAGTAGTCCATATATGAGAAGTGTGCATTTTTTATACTTGTTGAGGCTTATGGGGGCCTAGGTAGGTTTTTCTGTGTTAATTGTACCTTCCAGGCTTATGGGGGCCCAGTTAGGTTCTTGTTTGTGCTTATACTTGCTAGTTATATTTCGGATTGTGAAGTTATTCAGGTTAAATTCTTATTCTCCTTATTGATTACTTTCAGTCCTTCTATTATCTTTATTTAGCTTTCATTGCTACCTTACATATTCGTTACATATTGTACTGACATCCATCTTTGGGGCGCTGCATTACTTGCCTGCAGGTGCGGTTAGACATGATCCAGGACCTTCCTAGCTTCTAGACAGAGTCAATAATTCAGTCAGCTCCTTTTCTCTGGAGTTGATAGTTAGAGAAGGTTTTTTCTTTTATTGTATAGATTTTGGGTAGGTCAGGGCCCTGTCCTGACCATTATTTCACTCTTAGAGGCTTGCAGGCTACAGTTTATTAGTTGTTAGTTGTTGTTGGTCGTGTGGGACCTATGTATATTATGTTTTACATGGTGGCCGTGTGGGGCCTAGTGTAGCTAGTTAGTTGGCGGTCTTGTCGGCCATTGTATGAGTATGATTACCTATTTTTCATTCAGCTATAACTAGACAGCATGGTGGTCTTGTCGCCCCGCATAGGATCACTTTTATCATCTGGTTGTTGGGTTAGTTATTTTCTTTTACAGGTGTTGCGTGGCCTTGTTGGCCCGAGACTGTGTTTATAGTCAAGATATAGCTCATTGTTTTCTTGATTTTGAGTTGTTGGCAAGCACCAGAGGTGCCTATGCCTTGCCAGGTCAGTCCAGGTCCCAGGTTGGCACTTGGTGCCAATCATGTCTCCCAAGGTGGGGCATGAAAAACTTGGTATCAGAGCCAGGTTGTATCCCAGGGAGTCTGCAAGCCATGTCAAGTAGAGTCTTATCTATGGGTGTGTTGTGCACACATTATATACACAAGAGGCTACGAGGCATAATAGTGTGGTTACCCTCCTTTCTCCTCCAGTCGTGCTATAGAGCTGCGTTGTATAGGGTAACTCCGTAAGATTATGTTATTCTACCTATTTACAGAGAGATGCCTGACGCACGATAGACCATGACTAGTCGGGAGCTAGATGTCGCAGCAGGAGAGGGCACTAGTCGGGGCCCCAAGTCAGAGTCGGCCCAATCTAAGGGTGATAAGGAGACATCACGTTGATCTCCCCAGAATTCTCAGCCCCACCAGGAGTCCTCCAGAGCAACAGATATACCAGTGCCACCTCCAGCCATCCCTGTGCCATCGGATCAGGAGATTAGGAGCGCAGTTTGTATGTTAGTTCAGATGATGGCTGTCCAGCGTCAGCCTTATCTAGTAATACCAGTTGTTATCGAGCCCTCTGAGGGGCCTGGGAGTTTGAGAGTTTGCGAGTTCCTTGCTTTGATTCCATTGCAATTTACAGGAATGGATCGAAGAGAGGACCCACAGAACTTCATAGACCAGCTACAGAGGATATTTAGGGTCATGCATGCCTCTTCCACGAAATCAGTTGAGTTAGCAGTTTTTCAATTGCGGGAGATAACAATTTTGGGGTACGAGAGCTGGGAAAGGTCCCGAGGTAGAGATGCACCCCCACCTATATGGCCTAACTTCTCTAAAGCTTTCATAGACCACTATTTTCCTCGAGAGGTCCAGCAGGCCAGAGTAGAGCAATTTCTACATTTGGAGAAAGGTAGAATGAGTGTCAGAGAATATGCATTAAGATTTGATTCCTTGGCCAGATATGCGCCTACATTTTTTTGATACCATGCCATCCAGGGTACATCAGTTTATTATGGGACTTGCGCCAGAATATGTGGAATCTTGTATCACAACCACTATGAGAGGATATAGACATCTCACGGAATTAGGCCTTTGCTCAGAACAAAGAGGAAATCAGACAGCGCCAGTACGCGATTGATAGAGCAGGTCAGGAGCAGCGTCAGAGGGCTAGACCTGCAGACTTTTAGGGTGGGCCTAGGCCTTGTTTATCAGGTAGGCCACCTAGGCCCCCATTTCAGCAGCAGCAGGGCATCAGATCAAATTGTTGTGGATAGTCAGGTTCTGGCGAAAGCTCACGAGCATCAAGCTCGCAGCAGCAGAGGGGTCTAAATCAGATGGGGCCAGCTGTGCCACATTGCATTACCTGTCATAGGCAACATCTGGGGAGATCCAGGTATGGATCCACCGCCTTCTATTCCTGTGGACAGGAGGGACATATGATGAGGGACTGTCCGACTAGGCACCAGGGTGATCGGGACCAGCAAAATAGGTCTTCAGCAGGTTCTTATGCTCTAGTAGCTTCTATAGGGCGTAGGCCCTCAGCTCCAACCGGTAGAGGCCAAGGTAGATCAGGGGCATCTAGTTCAGGCAGCGGTTAGGATCGCACATATGCACTACCGGGATGACAGGAGTCAGAGTCATCGCCAGATGTTATGACAAGTATGCTAGATGTTTGTTCTCACTCAGATTATGCTCTAATAGATCCAGGTTCCACTTTCTCTTATGTTACTCCACTAGTGGCCTGGAAGTTCAGTATAACATCAGAATTACTCTATCGACCCTTCTCAGTGTCTACACCCGTTGGTGACTCTATTATTGCAAAGAGAATTTACCAGGGTTGTACAGTAGAGACTGTGGTCGCCAGACCTTAGCAGATTTAATGGAGCTAGAAATGATTGATTTCGATGTAATTATGGGTATGGATTGACGGCACCATGTTACGCCAATGTAGAGTGTTGGACTAGAATTGTTCGATTTCACTTTCCAAGGGAGGTAGTGCGAGAATGGAGGGGCAATGCACCTACGCCAAAAGGTAGGTTCATATCCTATTTTCGGGCGAGAAAGTTGATAGAGAAGGGTTGTATTTACCATATTGTTAGGGTTCAGATATGCAAGAAGAATCCCCGACTCTTCAGTCCATCCCAGTGGTTAGTGAGTTTCTAGATGTGTTCACAGATGAGTTTCCTGGTATTCCCCCAGAGCATGAAATCAATTTGTTCATCGACTTGCTACTAGGTACTCAACCTATATCCATCCCTCCGTATCGCATGGCTCCCTCCCAGTTGAAAGAACAGTTGAAAGACTTGTTAGAAAAGGGTTTTATCAGGCCTAGTACTTTGTCGTAGGGTGAGCCAATTTTATTTGTGAGGAACAAAGATGGCCCCCTACGCATGTGTATAAATTATCGGCAGTTGAATAAAGTTACCATTAAGAACAAATACCCTCTTCCAAGGATGGATGATTTATTTGACCAACTGTTAGGGGAAAAATATTTCTCCAAAATTGATTTAAGATCCGAGTTACACCAGGTTCGAGTTCGAGAGAAAGATATTCCGATGATAGCTTTCAGGACCAGGTATGGTCATTTAGAGTTCCTAGTCATGCCCTTTGGGTTGACAAATACACCAATAGTGTTCATGGATCTGGTGAACAGTATCTTCAGGCCATACTTAAATCTGTTTGTGATACTGTTCATTGACGATATTCCGGTATACTCCCACTCAGAAGCTGAACACAGAAATCATTTGCGAACAGTACTCCGAATCCTTAGAGACCTCCAGTTATATGCAAAGTTCTCTAAATGTTAGTTCTGGTTGAATTTCGTAGCCTTCTTGGGCCATATTGTATCAGATGCGGGTATTCAGATTGATTCATAGAAAATCGAGGCAGTTGAGACATGGCCTTGACCTACAACTCCTACTGAAGTTCACAGTTTTCTAGGGTTAGCCGGGTTCTACAGAAGATTCATGGAAGGATTTTCTACTCTATTAGCGCCATTGACCAGGTTGACTCAGAAAGCAGCCAAATTTCACTGGACCGAGGCTTGTGAGCAGAAGTTTCAGGAGTTGAAAAATAGATTGACATCCGCACCAGTATTGGCCTTACCATAGGGTTTTGAGGGCTATGCGGTATACTGTGATGCTTTAGGCGTTGGTTTAGGATGTGTTCTAATGCAACATGGAAAGGTAATTGCTACGCTTCAAGGCAACTAAGAAAGCATGAAAAGAACTACCCCACCTATGATTTGGAGTTAGCTGCAGTGGTTCATGCCTTAAAAATATGGAGGCATTATTTATATGGCGTGCATGTGGATATTTTTACTGATAATAAAAGCCTCCAGTACATTTTCACGCAGAAAGAGCTGAATTTGCGACAACGTCATTGGCTAGAATTGCTGAAAGACTACGATATGAAAATCTTGTATCACCCAGGGAAGGCTAATATTGTAGCAGATTCCCTTAGTCGCATATCTATGGGAAGCTTAGCACATCTGAGGCCAGAACAATGGAAAATGGCTCGAGAACTGCACTGGCTAGCCAACTTAGCAGTCCAGGTAGTAGATTTAGAGGATAATGGACCTGTAATACCTGGAAGTTTCTAAGACTAGACTCGGGATTTGAAAGTGAAAGGTAGCTGAAATCTGAAAATATTTTCTCAGAACGGGCTATTGTACGGGTCATTAGTGGGACCAACAACCCGTTGGATATATCCTTGGTGAGGTGCTGTAGGACTGGAGTTGCAGGTAATGGGTCTAGGAACGACGTGTCGCTAGATGTAACGGGCCATTGGATGTGAGGTTGTTCAGGTTCATGGAGAAAGTAACGGATCACGTAATGACTCATCGTTGGGAGCAACAAGTCATTGTGAGTGCCCGTTGGGAAGAATTCCAAGTTAAGGCAGTGGTGAAAACAACTGGCAGCAATGGGTGGTTGTAGCTTGTAATGACTCATTCTGTCCAATCGTGGTAAGGGATATGGGACCTGATTCAGGGATGTAACAACGAGGGATGTAATGGACCATTAGAGTCAGTAACGGTCCGTTGTGGTGCCCGTGGTCACTGGCAGAGCAGTTTTTCCAGGAAATTAATTAAGGGTATTTTCATCATTCCTAAGACCTAGGGTCCTAAACTATGTCGTTTTAAACTATGAATTGTGAATTTTAAGAGGGGTAAGTACATTTTAAGCTATTCCTATTCATGCATGAAAGTGTAGAAGTAGAGAGGTGATTAAGCTCAAATTCTTTCAAGTTTTCATCAATTCTTCATTGGGCAATCAAGGGAGTTGTAGAATCTGATTCTCAGGTATGTAAGGTTATGAATGGGTGAATTTGTTCACACTCATACCCAATCCCTCTCTCATTCATGAAGATCTATATGTTGATCCTATGGGGTTTTAACCAAATGCATGAATTTTCTAAGTTTCTACCATAGGTACGATCTAAGTACGTTTCTATTATTGAATTATGATTCATGGGCAAGTTTTACAATGTTTTCAATTATAAATCATGTTTTCAAGTTTTATAAATTACAATGTTCATCCATGAGAAATTCATGAAAGTTGAGATTTATGATGTATGTTCAAGTATGATGAGATATTTATGATGAAAATCATGTTTTCAAGTTACCCATGTCTATGATCATGTTTTCAAGTGAATCAAGTATTTTCAAGCATGTGTAAGTATTGGACAAGCCCATATGTTCAAGTATGATTTATGATTTCAAGTTAATTAGCTTACTACATGGTTTTGGAGTCAAGACTCTCAATTATATTTAGCTTGTGGTATGGTTTGAGCCAAGGCTCCTCATGTATGATTTCAAATTTTATATGTACATGATTATTCAGCTTCATCACTAGATGATGGTCAGCTTCGTTGAAAAATGATGGAGAGCATATGCATGTTTTTGGGAATAGCGTCTAGAACCGAGTAGGCTAAGGGTCAGTCAACCCTATGCCTCAAAACTACGCACCAACATAGGTATGATCAAATTATTTGGGACCTCCTTTTTGAGCTCTCCCCTTCCCCAAGGGGCCTTCAGCTTGATATTGATATCATGGTAGCGTCTTTATCCCTAGCAAGGCTTTAGATGGCTCTGCCCACTTGAGTGTGATAGTTGGGACCACGTAAACTCTATCGTGGTAATGTTAGTTGTATGACAAGTCTCACAGTGTTCCTCATGATTTCAGTTATGTATGTTTATCATGATATATATATATATGTGTGTGTGTGTCTGTGTGTGTGTGTGTGTTCTAAATAAGGAGTTGACCCAATGTTCAGTTTTACTTACGATTATCAGATTTCAGTTTTGGGTCATTCTATTCAGTTATGATGTTCAGATCATGATTTCAGAAATTAGCATGCAAGCCCTACTCTCAGATTCTTATCTTGATTATATTTTATATTATGCATGTTTAAAATGATTTTTACTTATTTAAGCGGTTTTAATTACCTTGCATACTCGGTACATTCCAAGTACTGACCGCATACTCTATGTTGTATCCTTTTATGATACAGACTCCGATCTTCAGACTCAGCCCCGTCACTAGACAGCTTCCGGAGTTAGCATCCAAGTCCCTATTGGTGAGTTCTCTGTCGAGGGCCCCTCTTCTATTTGGTTAGGTTTTACTTATTTTCAGTTTCAGACTTAAAGAGTTAGTTTGGGTCTTGTCCCATTAACTCATCAGAACTAGAGGCTTTTCAGACAATATATTGTACTCAGCTTCAGACTCCTGTTGTATATTCAGATTGTTATCTTATGTTCGGATTCGCACCATGTTTATTATGTTAAGTCTTCTGCTTTACTTGATTGAGTTAGATGTATGTTCATACCATGAGTCGACTTGGAGTCTCTCGGGGCTCCTTGTCCCGTATATTGATCCGGGCCTATATTCGGGTCGTGACAGGGGTTGTGATTAAAAATACAGAAGTATCATCCCTGGTTGTAGAGGTAAAAAGCAGTAGTATGAGGACCCTAACCTGGTGAAACTCAGAATTAAGGTTCAGCAAGGTGAATTAACGGCCTTCGACTTTATGAAAGATGGGGTCTTGAGATTCAGAGGTCGCCTCTGCGTTCCAGATGTAGCGGTGCTCCGCCAGCAGATTAAGGCAGAGGTACATTATTCTCATTACTCTCTTCTTCTAGGCTTGACGATGATGTACCATTACATAAAGGAGATATACTGGTGGCCTGGAATGAAAAAAGGTGTAGCCGAATTCATAGCACAGTGTCCTAATTGTCAGCAGGTAAAAGCCGAGCATGAGAAACCTAATGGACTAACTCAGAAAATGGTTTTACCTATATGGAAATGGGAGACAATTAATATGTACTTTGTAACAGGAATACCCCGTACCAAATGCAAAATTTGAATCTATTTGGGTTATTGTTGATAGGTTGACGAAATCAGCTCACTTCCTGCCAGTCCGGACTACATTATCAGCCGAAAATTATGCCGATTTATATCTTAAAGGGATAGTCCGATTGCATGGTGTCCTAGCATATATCATTTCCAACAGAAGGGCGCAGTTTACAACCAGATTTCGGTAATCATTTCAGAAAGGTTTGGGGACACAAGTTAATTTGGGTGCAACTTTTCATCCCTAACAAACGTCCAGACAGAGAGCACATTCAGAAACCTCGAGGACATGTTACGGGCGTGTGTGCTAGATTTTGGAGGAAGCTGGGATGAATATTTACCCCTTATTGAATTTGAATGCAATAACAGTTATCATTCTGCTATTCAGATGGCCCCTTATGAGGCTTTATACGTGTGGAAATGCAGGTCCCCCATTGGCTAGTTTGAAGTAGGTGAGGCTGAGTTGATCGGACCTGATATAATCAATCAGTCAAAAGAAAAAGTGAAACTCATCAGAGAGCACTTACTGACAGCTCAGATTCATCAGAAATCCTATTCCAATGTGCGGTGTAGAGACTTGAAATTTCATGTTGATGATTGGGTATTCCTCAAGGTTTCACCGATGAAGGGCGTAATGAGATTTGTCAAGAAGGGTAAGCTTAGCCTTAGATTCATTGGCCCGTATCGAATCCTCTGAAGAATAGGCCGAGTGGCATATGAGTTAGAATTGAATTCAGAGCTAGAATCTACTCATCCAGTCTTCCATGTCAATGCTCTAAAAGTGCATAGGGGACCCGTCTCGGGTTGTTCCAGTTGAGGATGTTCAAGTTACTGAAGAGTTAGCCAACGAAGAGGTTCCAGTTGCTATACTAGATTGGTAGTTTGTAAGTTAAGGACTAAATATGTAGCCTCCGTTAAAGTTTTGTGGAGGAACAGAAATAAAGAAGAGGTGACTTGGGAAGTTGAGGACGACATGAGGTCTAGATATCCTCACTTATTTTAAGATTGACCCAGATTATGCAGTTGAGGTGAGGTTGTTGTTCAATTGTTATTTTACTGCTTATATTATTATTATAGTTTAGAGGGTTACCTCTATATGATGGACTAGTTGTTTATAGCGTCCTGCGAGGCGCCTATATTGGGCTTTTCTGTGTTTTAGGTTTTAGGATAGTCCACAATACTGGGGAGACTCTGCCAAAATTTTTTTTGGTATTAAGTTAAAAGAGTGGAGTCTTTTAAGCCTAAAAATTACATTCGAGAACGAATATTCCTAAGGGGGGGATGATGTTACACTCGGCAAGATGTTAGCGGCTAGTGTTCGTGCGTGTAGGCTTATGGCGAGCAATAAGAGCTTGACGTGTGCGAGAAGAGACTCGGAGGCAGGATGAGTGAGGATGTCATCGAGTGAATTAGCAGGGTGGGGCGAGGCCAGGCTGCGTGAGCCTGCGCGACGCACCAGCCCTACCTACACGATGGGCAGCGCGGCGCACCAGCACTGCTAGCGTATTGGGCAGCGCAGCGCGACACACCCTCTGGCGCGATGGCTAGCGCGAGGTGCCCCCTGCCACCTCCCTATCCATATATAAGCTCCACTAAATGTTTTTAAATCATTTTATTGAAATCTTCTTTGACTCAACAGAGAGAGAAACGTGGGTTTTGACTAATTTTCGTTGAATTACGCCGCCAAACTCCGTCTAAACACAAATTCACCTTGGATAACGAGTTCTACGCCTATGAGAAGCATCGCTGCGGAATTATTTCGTGAAAATTCGCTCGGTGAGCCGGAACCCCGCCGAGTAAAGGTTACTGAATTTACTTTAAATTGAGTCCTAAGCGGATACAGGCAAAAGGTAAGCAATTCTACCTTCTAAATTCTCGATAATTGGTGAGTGTTCGGCTGAATTACTCGAAGTTGAAGTTATAGTCAATTCTATTGAAAGATATTTTAATTGTCGATTATTAGTATTGAAATAGTTTCGTTTTCTCAACGTGAAGGCTGCAAATTGGTGAAATTACTGACTTCATGTTGGAATTGCTTGAGTGCATAGAAATCATCTATTAAGGTATTTTAAGGTTATTCCTCTCGGCAAGTTACTCCCGTTGTCTAGCTGATACAATCAATACTTTGTAATAACATGTGTCTATTAGTATTGTGGTTAATTTTAGCAAGATGAGACGAGAATATCATATAGTATTCCTCGGTGAAAGGTTGAAATCTAGTTTTGATTGTCACTAGAGGCGACATAGGAGCTTCCTGTTTAGTTGTTTACCAATTAGAGGGTTTAGTAGACGTTTTGTTATTGCCTTGAGCCCACAGAGGCCTAAGGGTGGCTTCTAGTCTATAATACTGAACTAAGCAGATGCCAGGCATAGTTATAGTTGACGACACAGTGCATAGCTCCGCTTAGATACAGTTACAGGAGCCCAGGCGGCTCAGATACAATTACAGGAGCCCAAATGGTTCAGGTACAGTTACAGGAGCCCAGACGGCTCAGATACAGTTACAGGAGCCCAGACAGCTCATATGCAGTTACAGGAGCCCAGACGGCTCAGGCACAGACACAGCTACATGAGCTTGGATGGCTCAACCCAGAAACAGGAACCTATCAGGCTCGGATACAGCTTCAGAGGACAAGTACTCCTAAGTTACAATATGCTTACGAACCTTTAGTAGTCCAGATATGAGAATTATGTATTATTTTTACTTTTCGGGGTTTATAGGGGCTCAGGTAGGTTATTTTGTGTTGATTAGATCTTCCAGGCTTATGGGGGCCCAGTTAGGTTCTTGTTTGTGCTTATACTTGCTAATTATATTTCGGATTGTAAAGTTATTTAGGTTAAATTCTTATTCTCCTTATTGATTACTTTTAGTCCTTATATTAGCTTTATTCAACTTTCATTACTGCTTTACATATTCATTACATATTGTACTGACGCCCATCTTTGGGGCGCTGCATTACTTGCCTGCAGGTGCGGTTAGACGTGGTCCAGGACCTTCCTAGCTGCCAGACAGAGTCAACAGTTCAGTCAGCTCCTTTTCTACGGAATTGATAGTTAGAGAAGGTTTGTTCTTTTGTTGTATAACTTTTAGGTAGGTCAGGGCCCTGTCCCGATCATTATTCTACTCTTAGAGGCTTGCAGGCTACAGTTTCTCAGTTGTTAGTTGTTGTTGGCTGTGTGGGGCCTATATATATTATATTTTGCGTGGTGGACGTGTGGGGCCTAGTGTATCTGGTTAGTTGGCGGCCTTGGCGGCCATAGTATGAGTATGATTACCTATTTTTCATTCAGCTATAACTAGACAGCATGATTGTCTTGTTGGCCCGCATAAGATTCCTTTTATCGTCTTGTTGTTGGGTTAGCTGTTTTATTTTACAAGTGTTGCATGACCTTGTTGGCCCGAGGTTGTGTTTACAGTCGATATATAGCTTATTATTTTCTTGATTTTGAGGTACTGGCATGCACCAGAGGTGCCTATGCCTACCCAAGTCAGTCCAAGTCCCAGGTTGGCACTAGGTGCCAGTCATGTCTCCCAAGGTGGGGCATGACAAGAGTCTACAGACTAGTCCACACTCTCCCTGAGCAAAAAACCCTAGTGGTTGCCCTATATAAACTTCTTCTGCAAGTTTTCCATGAAGGAATATGTTTTTTACGTCCAGCTGAAAAAGAGGTCAATGATTCATTGTTTCCATAGAGATGAGAAGACGGACAGAGGCCATCTTGGTAGCAGGTGAGAAAGTATCTTTATAGTCAATGCCATAAATCTGAGTGTCTTACTTAGCAACCACTCTCGCTTTGAGATGATCAATAGCTCCGTCTGATCCTACTTTAACTGTGAATACCCAACAACAACCAATAGTGATTTTATCTTTAGGCAAAGAAACAAGCTCCCTAGTACCATTATCATGCAAATCAGTCATCTCCTCAATCATAGCCTGACACCAACCTAGATGAACTAGTGCTTCTATCATAGTCTTGGGAACTTTGGAAGTGGATAAGATAGTAATGAAGACATGATATGAAGGTGACAAACGATGTTAAGTTAAACAAGTATAAGTGGGAGTTTGATTGGCAATAGTTCTAGTACCTCTATGAAGAGCAATTGGAAGATAATCAGATGAGGGCTCGATCGAAGAAAGAGATATTGTTGTAGTAGGTAGTGAGTCAAAAGAGTACTTTGTGTACCTATATCAGAGTCAGAAATAATAATTGTATCAATAAGAGGTTAAGGTCATCAGGAATAGACCTTAAGAGGTGGAGGTGGAGATAGGGGTGGAACAATTAGAATTAGAAGGACTGCTGATATGGACTTTTCATTATCCATATTAGGAGAAAAATATGGAGAAATCTCAAAAAAGATAACATATCCAGAGATCAAATACTTATTGGTAGAAGGATCAAAGCATTTGTACCCTTTTTGTAGATGAGAATACCTCAAAAAGACACATTTAAAAGCTTTATGCTGAAGTTTGTCTTTTTCAAGGAGAAAGTTATGAACAAAACATGTGCAACCAAACACACGTGGAGGAAGGGAGAATAAATTCTGGTCCAGATAGAAGACTGAGTATGGACTCTTGTACTGCAAAATAGATAAATACATATGAATGATGAAAAAATAGGCAGTAACAATAGCATAACCCCAAAATATAAAAGGACATGATTGTGAATTAGCAATGTCCAAGCTATTTCAATTAGATATTTGTACTTTACCTCAACAACTTTATTTTGTTGGGGAGTATATATACAAAAAACTAAGTGCAATATACCGTGGGATGACATAAAAGAAGAGAGAAGTAGAGAAATGTTCTCGGGCATTATTAATGATTAATTTCTTAATAGAAATACCAAATTAATTGCGAATTTCAGCATGAAATTTCTGAAAGATAGAGAATAAGTCAGATTTATTGTTTATCAAAAATAACCACGTACACCAAGAATATTCATCAATAAAAATCACAAAATAATAAAAGCCTAAGGAAGAACTGATACGACTTGGAACCCATATGTCCGAATGAACAATTTCAAATATAGAGGTGGACCTATTATTAACGCGCTTTGAAAAAGAGGTACGAATGTTCTTTCCAAGTTGACATGACTCATATTTCTAATAAAGATAAACTAGATAAACTAGGAATCATCTTCTGCAGTTTCAAGAGATTCGAACGACCTAGTTGATTATGGAGAAATTTAGAGAAAGTAGCGGAAGTGAAAGCAACATATGATTTTGAAATGGATAACAGGTACAATCCCTATATCTCATGTCCTTTTTCAATCATTTGTTTCGTATTTTGGTCCTGCACAAGAACAAAATCATTAAGGAAGGTTACAACACATTTTAGGTTTTTAGTTAATTTCTAATGGAAATAAGATTATAGGGATATTCAAGTGCAAAAAAAATTGATTTTAAAGGTATGGAAGGCAAAGGGTGAGCTATACATATTCCTTTTACAATAGTTTTTGATCCATTAGCCAAAGTACCAGTAGAGAGAATAGAAGGGATAGTAAGAGTAGAGTGAGTATTTTTGTTATCAGAAATATGGTGAGAAGCACAATCAAGGATCCATTGTTCCTGATATGAAGACTATGAGACATAAACAAATGAGTTATCAGGTTGCATCGTACAAGCAACAGATGAAGTTGATGATTATTACCTTGATGCTTGGTATTGAAAGTAGTCATTATAGTCTGCTCCAATTAAAATAATAAATTGAGATGATCCATCCCTGACATCAGGTGTGGGAAGAATACCATCTCCATTATGAGTCACATTTGTTGTGTGTTGAGGGAGATTATTATTGCGTGAAGGCTTACTACGAAGAAGCTGACATTCCTCTCTTACATATCCTCCCTTATTACAATAGTGCAATATAATGAAAGAGGATAAGTCAGCATTCCTCTCTAACATGTCCTCTCTTATTACAATAAGTGCAATGCTTATTGTACCTTCATTTTTTTTTGTATCCACCTTATAAATTGTTAGTTTGAGCAGTCATGATAGATACATCATAGTAATTTGCCTCTGGTGGTGCAGATGTGATGTGCAGTAATCTAAAAAATACTTCTTCCAAGATAGAAATAGATGGACTAGAAAGGATTTGGTCATGAACTGATGTGAGATCTGATCGCAACCCAATCAAGGCCAAAACCATAAGAATATGTCTCTTTATGTCTCCTGATCATCGAATTTGTCAGTAAAAGGCATAAGAGAATTAAATTTATCCTTCAAGAATTCTACCGGACTCTAACTTGTCATATCTTGTTGATTCCGTTGTAGATGAATAATAGCTGGCACAACTTTATAATAGTTGTATGTCATTTGTGTACAAAGTTAATGCTTTGTTCCACACTTTGCAACAAGTCTTACAAAACGTAAACAAATTTAACAACTTAGGATAGAGTGAATCCTATAGAAGACTACACAATTGTGCATCCATTTTAACCCATGTTGTCCTTTTAGGTGATTCAATATCACTAGAATTTTTTATCAAGTGATCGTCATATCTTTGACCTATAAACCATAATTCTACAGAAGCAGCCCATGAAGTATAATTGTCACTACCATTTAGTTTTGTTATAGTAATTATATGTAATAATG
>JACEIK010000416.1:441642-455525 GCA_018107945.1 Datura stramonium | reverse complement strand
GTATTTATTTCTTTTTTTATGGATCTTTAAATTTTTATTTGAATATAATTTTAATTATTTTTTCTTTTTATCCATTTATTGTTTTTTTTTAATTTTCAAAATCATTTGGAATGACGATTACATAATATTAATATCTAATGGAGTGTATTTTCTAATTGGAAATTTTATTGTATTATATGTTTTTAATTATTTAATTCAATAGAACTTGCATAGAAAAAATTAGTTAAATTAGATAAATTTATTTAATTTGGTGATCACATTTTTATTTATAGATCAAAAAGTTTATTAATTCAAGAGAAAAATCATAAAAACTCTCTCAACCTTGTCCATTAAATCTACTTTAACACTTTAATTTTACGAATATTTGTTATCCCCTTATTCTTATTCATTACGTATTTATTTACCTACTAAAAGATGACGTGACGCAGAATAAATATTTGCACCTCCCTGAAAGCGCGTGAAAGATGAAAAAATATATTACTATTGATTGAAATGATACACATGTCAATTTTTAATTGGATGTTATCCTATTAATTATAATTAATTATTTTCTGTGGGCCCCTCTTTTTTATTTCTTTATTCTTTTTTTCCTTTTTCATAACCATTTCTATCATTAGAATATTTTCAATAATTGCTCTTCCACTATGTCCAACCAACAAAATATTTTTTCAACCCAACATCCAGTAAAAATTTAGTGATTAAGACAAATTAAAAACAAAAATGAAGGGTAATATTCAAAAATTAAAAGTAACTTTTTTATAGGCAGATCGAAATATTTTTTGCCATGGTGAGTTAAAGCTTCTTGATTCAAACATTGGTTTAGAGTAAGCTACAAACTCCATTAATAACATACAATCTCTCGCTCTCTCTCTTTATAAAAAGTGGTCAAAGATAAATTAAATGTTTAAACGATGAGGAATTCCAATAATGAAAAAGAAGGGTTTGAATTTTGATGTTAAAATTATTGGTTGTAGGAGGTGGGGGAATGATTAGCTGGGTGAGTGTGAGCGGGTGGAGGTGAGGAAGAAGATGGAGGATGAAGAATTCGAAGAATGAGAAAAAAGGAGCTTGAATTTTGTTATTGAAGTTACTGATTATAGGAGGTGGGGGAGTTGTTAGTGAGGTGGATGGAGGTGAGGAAGAAGATGAAGGATGAATAAATTTAAGATTAGAAAAAGTGAGTCTTGAATTTTGTTGCTAAAGTAATCTGTCGTAGGAGCTGGGGGCATGGGGTAAGGGCACGTAGGTGAGTGGGTGAGGAAAAAGATAAAAAAGAGAAATTTGTGATTAAAAATATTTTTGTTAAAATTTCTTTTATTTGGAGGATGACATGACGGGTGTCTTTTAATTATTAAAAAAAAACNCTTTTAATTTTTTTTTTTTAAAAAACTTATGTGGAGGACGATATGGGCGAGTGGACATCACACTCTAATTTATGACTGGGTTTAGGTTGATAGAGAGGCAATAATTTTACCTTAAATTAGAATAGGGGGGTAAAAAAATATCCGTAAAATTGAAATACTAAACTAAGTTTAGTGGACAAGTTTGAGGGATTTTTATGCATTTTCCCTACATTTGAAGACCATATCTAAAAAAAACTTTGGCAAAATATTCTTTATTTGGTTTTCTTCTATATATTCTTCATACAATTGAGCTATGAAAATTCACACATCTCTTGTACGTTGAGTTACTTGCTTTATAAGTTGCTAGTTATGACTTGAACAAGTATTAATAATTGAATGCCTCATAAACTATGATAATATGTCAGTAACTCTTACATGCAGCTCAATAAAATTCTTGTAGAATTTTCTATTTCTTCAATATATATAATCACATTAATTCTCAATTAGTTTCACATCGTATTTGAATCAGAATGATCAACCAATCATGCCAACTAATATTTCTTTCAGTTTACTAGCACATGTGATTCCATATGTGGTTTAAATAAGAGGAAAAGTCGGGTAACATTTTACATTTATAACCCGCTTTAATTGTAATAATATGAAGATATTAAATCCTTATAATTTATAGTCTCAATATAATTCATTTTATAAAATAAATCTAAAAGTAACAATATTGAAACCATAATTTAAATATTTAAATAAATTTTATTGGCAAATTTAACTTAATGAGTGTATCCTATAACCATAGTTTGTACTAACTGGTATGGGATTCAAAGTCTAACAGGCTCGATGATGAAATACTGAGCTAATTTTCCAGTCTAAACTGAGAAGTTGAAATAACCAACTGTAGACTGGAAAATGTAAATCAGATGGAGACCAGCATTTTCATGAGGAACACCCCCTCAAGACCTTATTTATTAATTATTGCACATCCGTTCAATAAATTAAAGAACAAACAAACATTGTACCCAAGTAATATCACTTGGGAATAAATTCACAACCATAGCTTTATTCTTCAAATCTGATTGATAAACTCAAAACTAAAGATAATATTACCTAATGATAATATTTTTCGCCGTGCTATTGGATAAATAGAGATACACGAACCAAACAAAAGACTACTCAGCAAACACACATTTTTTTCCATTTTTTGATTTCTCCAGATTTTATGGACCCAGATGTCCATTGTGGAAAACTGCACACAACTGACTTTGATGTGTTCTTACATTGTAGAAGACCACGGAATTATTTGCTGCTCAAGAATTTGGTCGATCCCTACAAAACTGCACATTTCAGCAAATCCAGATCATCGAGTCTCATCCTCAAGGTTGCGGAAACCAGCAACCAAATCATCATGAAGCTTCTGAAACTTGGCCACCAGAACATCCTCTCCTTCAGCTGGATCCTCAAACTTTTGGGACCTGTGTGAAATGGAGGTGTAAAAAGCAGGGAAAAAATGGGCAAGGGGAAGGGGGCAATGTGTTGGAATGGCAGCACAGGGACATTTTCCAAATTTTTTACTGGTTGCAGCATTGGGGACATATTTTGCTAGATAAAGTAATATGATCTTGTAGAACAAAATTCATTTCTAGGCAGTAAACTTACACCAAACGGTAGAACAAATCTCCTAGGCGGTGCTTAATAAGAGTGTAAGTGATTTTCTGTCCATCCATACCAGCTCCTCGTTCAACAGCCTGTGCAAAAGATTATAACAGCAAATGTTACAAGCAGATCCCAAGGTTCAGTTTTCTCTACTTACTGGTCTAATGACAATTGTCCCAAAAGCTACCTAGAATCTTATAAAATGTGACAAAAGGAGATGTAAGAGCATAAAAATAACAATCATCATCAGTACATAGCATTATCTATAGGAATGAAAAGAATGCAGTCTGAAAGAAATACAAAAGGAAATCTTGATGCATTCAATGCTAGACTATTTTACCTGGTTGGCCAAGTTATAGAAGTGGATAATGTTCCGCAGCATCCAAACAGATTTGTAGAAAGGGCAGAACTTATCGTATCTGTCATAAAACAAAAAAGTGAGTCCATGACAGTCCCAATTCCTTCCAGAATAAGGTATCACCATTAATTTATATAACTTACGGCGTAAAAGCATTTTGTGCAAGGTAGTCCTCCCTTAAAAGCTTTGCAGTTTCCAAGGTAATCTTATCTGTTTCAGCTAAAGCATCCTTTCCGACAAGCTGCAGAAGGCAAGATCCAATTTAGGATGTAGTTTCTTAGTCTTTTGGTTGTAATATGCCACAATAGAGTGTGAGTAATTCTCTTATAGAGCTAAAACAATCATCTTAATAACTTCGAGTATATATATCAGTAGTAATAAATTAGATAAAGAGCTGTGGACCAGCCTTAGAAACCAGATAAATAATCAATTTCAGCGGAATAGATTAGGAATTGATTGACTGAAGGAACTAGAAGGGAAATAATGAGTTTTAGAGTAGAACTATAATTCTGTGTTTAATAGTGCTGCATCATTGTTCAATATTCTTAACTTTGAATTCCTTTTTCAGGTAGATTCTATATAAACCTATTCAAGATGTATTAAGGGTGTGTTCGGTATGAAGGAAAATGTTTCCCTGGAAAATAAGTGGATTTCTTACTTACTTTCTTATGTTCGGTACATAAGCAAGAAATATAACCCTAAAAGCATTTGTACATAATCAGTTATCAAAAAAAAAAAAAAAGCACCTGTACATAATCTAGACAAATACTATGAGGGTGAGGGTGGTGGGGATGGGAGCTACGGGGTGGGCGTGAAAGATGAGGTGTGTTGGAGGGTAGGGAAGACACAATCAATGTGGAATGTCACTTGTGGAACTTGTTTTCCTACTTCCACTAGAGAAGTCATTTTCCTCATTTTTAAGAAACTTATTTTCCTAGAGAAAATGTTAACTGAACATGGGAAAATTTCATACTGAACACACCCTAAGTGATGTGGAACTCAGTCTAACCTCCTCAATTGTTCTTGTTCAAGGTCAGAGAATAAATGAATTAAAGAAGACCTAGGATATTCATATCACCCTTCTTAACTAACAAAAAGTAGAAATTCCAGAACCTTGGATGGCAATGAAAGCCAATGGCTCTCTGACAGCCTTAATGTAAATTTTTTTTAATAACCGTGGTGTCCAGGCCAGCTGCCTTAATGTAAATTTGTCGAGTTCTTTAAATTAAAAGTTGAGACTTTATAATGTTTTAACAGAGAAGAGTTGCACTAATATGTGAAGAATTATTTTAGCAACTTTTTTATTTTATGCATGCTCTTTGTAGAGCCACACAGGGATTTACTATTAATATCAGTTACTTTAGAAGTCCTGAGAATCTCAATGGAAGTCGTTTTCTAGGTTGTATATGCTGGAGTTGGTTCATGAAAGAGGTTACGAGGGTGGGGGAGTAGGTGGGGGGGAGGATCAGAAGAAATGTGTCATCTGCCCAAGCAGAATTAAAGCAGTTTTTGCACACAGCAGCACCAACTGTTATGAGGTTTCAACTTGAAGTCTAGATCAAAAGAAGATAACAACTTCTGAACTTCCTAAACTGAACAGCTGAATCCAGTATGCAATCTAAGTGATGAACCAGCAAATAAATCCCCATTTCCAAAGCAGAGAAATAGAATTAATTTCCAGTGAATTAAGATGCAGCCAACATCTCCTGAAAAGGGGATAACATGGACCTCTTGACAATACAAGACATGTTTGTTCCTGTTAGAGAACTACTCTTGTCCCTCATTGGTTATGTAAAGGGCCTCAAAGGGGTTTATAATGCCCTAGGCCACACTGCCCATTGCATTAAGTCTTTGGGTTGGATGTCAGATTCTTTCACGTGGTATCAGAGCCAAACTTTGGTGAGCCCATTTGCGCTAGTACTATCTTCTCTTCTACCACCTGTATTTAGGGATTCCGTGTATAAGCATGAGTCAATTTCCATATCGAACAGTATCCTGGGAAAATGTGAAAGAAAGTTGTCTAATTGGAAAAGGCAGTATCTCTTTTTCGGTGGCAGATTAGTCCTCATAAGCAATATTCTGGATTCACTTCCTACTTACACAATGTCACTTTTTCCTCTTCCTTAGGCCGCAAAGAAAATCGACAAGATGCTAAGAAATTTCCTATAACAAGGAAACACAAAATATACCATTCAATCCAGTCAATTGGGATTCAGTTTTGAAAGATAAAAGGTGGGAAGCCTAGGGGTTAGGAACGTGAAAAAGCAAAATGTTAGCCTGCTAAACACGAGTTGCTATGGGAGTTGACTAAGGAGGAAGGTGCACCATGGAGGAATTTCATTAAAACCAAATATGGCATGAACAATCATTGGATAACAAAGATGCCTAACTTCTGCCATAGACATTAAGTTTGGAAAAGTATCAAGACTCTTTGGGATGATTTTTTGGGGCAAAATATATTTCAAGTTGGAGATGGAAGGAATATTAGCTTTTGGCATGAGATGGAAGGAAGATTGGCTTTTGGCATGAGTCTTGGTTGGGTCATAGCACCTCTCAAACAAAGTTTCCCTGTTCTACACATTGGCAGCCAACTGAACAATAGTTGGCATATCACTTTTAGGAGACATCGCAATGACGGAGAAGTAGACAAAACATGTGCTCTACTTCACCAACTAGGAACTTACCGTATATGCTTGAATAGTCAGGATAACATTTGTTGGAAGGGCAAGAAGAATGGCATGTTAACAAGTCAGCTCTTGCTGCTCACTCTTGCATAATTCACAGACTACTACTCTCAAGTGGCCTTGGAAACTGATTTGGCAAAGCAAGCCCCTTACAAGGTTCAGTGCTTCACTTGGATAGTAAGTAAAAATACATGCTTGACACATTCAAATCTACAAGAAAAGGGCAGAACATCTGTAGTATATACTCTCTCTCTCTCTGTGAAGAGCAGTCAGAAGATGCAAACCATCTTTTTACGTATTGTAAAATAACAACAGAATTATGGGACATGTTTTTAAATGTTTTGGGACTAAAGTGGGCTATGCCACAACGGAACTTCGACAAGGTTGGTAAAAAAGGGGTATGATGCTCAGTCAAGAGAATGGAATGCAATTTCAGAGACTATCTGGTGGTATATAGAAAGGAGAAACTCAAAAAAAAGGAAAATGTATCTAGTCTTAAGTTTAATTGTATCTGTTTACTTTCTTTTGGTGAAACATACAAATGTACATGAGAGTGATGAAGTAGAAAATATAGTTGATTTTATTAGCTCTCTTCACAATCTGTGAGAGCAGCTACTTTTGATGTACTCAGTTGGTCTATACCAGCATACTCTTGATGCTGACTCTTACATATAAAACTTTACCTTACTTATAAAGAACAATCATCATGTTCTATTGCTTTGGCTTCTCTCTTTCAATAAATTAAGCCCATAAAGCGACTCTAGGTTTCCTCTCTCTCAAATCAGCCCATCAAGCCACAAATTTCACTCTAGGCTCACTCCTTAGCTTGTTTACCCTACTCTCTCCTTTCATATCCAGGCCCACTAGGCCCACTCTTCAGCTTGTTGAGCCTGATCGCTCTCTCTATATTAAGTCCACTCTTCAATCTTCTCAAAGAATAAAAAGACAGGGAATATTTAGTCCATGTGTAAACCTAAGAACCAGGTTACACATGCGGGAAGGCGTTAGAGAAGTACACTTGCTTGTCATCAATTGTGTAAGCGTCTCAGGGGTTTATAATGTATTGTCCACTCTATGCATTGCCTTAAGATTTTGAATTGAATGCTTGGATTCTTTTACACTCCAAGATAGTTGCAAAGGTCAACAAACTAGGAAAGATAGAAGAACTTTGACGTACACTTGGGGACCAAAATTCACCCAGCTATAACCAATTTCTTTTCCACACAACACAATCCCTAAGTGAATTCCCTCCTTGCAACATGACTTCTAAGTCTGCCCTTCAAGGAATATGAACAAGGAAGACAGAGAGCACAAAGGCTGGCAAATAGCCTCTTCTTTCTTTTTTTTTGATAACCATGGTGTCGGGGCCAGCTTGCGCACCTCGACTAATTCCACGGGATACCTTTCACCTCCCACCAGCAACAGGCAACAAGTACCAGGTACCCCAGGTAATTCTGTCCACCAAGGCTAGAACAACAGATGGGAAGAAAACATCTAGCTTCTGTCTCTGCTCAGATTTGAACCTAAGAGGTGCTCAACCCACTTCATTGACCACTAAGCCACATCCTTGGGTGTGAATGTTTCTATGTCCATAAATCAACAATCCTCAGACCAAATACAAGTGAAAAGGGCTCCTTAAAACAAAATAAGTCTAAAGGTAGAGCTACATCAACCCCACCCCATCCTCTTCCCCTAGGTGAATTAAATATGGTGGCTTTATCACATATAACTCCAGAAAAAGTAAAAGGCACATACTTGAACAATTTCATTTAGGTCATCCTCCCTCTGCAGCACCTCACGGGCTTTTGTCCTTATGTCAATAAAATCAGGATCAAACTTCTCATAAAAGGACTCGAGTGCCTGAATATAAAAAAAAAATGGCAAGTCAATGTGAAGCAGTTTTTGGTCAATGAGCACAAACAGAAGAAGACGAAAAATAAGCTTCAAATTTGCAGAATAAGCATATAAGTGAGCATAAAAACCATACCCCTGAGTATTTTGAATAGGAAATAAGCCAATTTACGGAGGGAAAGTGTTTCCTTTGAGCCAATTTCTTATCCAGACCCCAGAAGACCTGCAAAAGAAAAATCTTAGAGAAAGCTTGCAATGGCAGGAACCACAAAAAGTCCAGTAATGAAGATTGTGTTTTTACTTACCTGAACAATACCAAGGGTTGCAGATGTAACAGGATCTGAAAAATCTCCTCCTGGAGGAGAAACAGCACCAACAATTGTCACACTACCAGTTCTCTCTGGTCCACCAAGACACTTAACTTTACCAGCACGCTCATAGAAAGATGCCAAACGTGCTGCCAAATAAGCAGGATATCCACTGTCTGCAGGCATCTCTGCCTGAAAGGTGCATAGTGTATCAATATATGAAGCAACTACGAAAACAACTTATCTGCACATTTTCAAAAGTAGTAATGTGAAACTTTTCTACTCTATTGAAGGTTTCACATAATCCAAGAGAGAATGCTCCCACAAGTTGCCATATTGGTTGAAATGGACTCTTATCGGACCGGCAGATCACATGTCAAAAGGCATATATGCTAAGAAATTAAAGATAAAAGTAAATTCTTTGCTCTTACTTTAGAAGCAAACTCATCAGAATCTCACCCAAGATAGAATTAAAAAATTAATTACTAAAAGAAAGTCAAGATATTAGTTCGAACTCTGTAATATCAACTGCAAGTCAGCAAACACTTACCACTAACCTCTTTACGACTGCATAAATGGTACATTTTTACTAATGGTCAGTCAAATCCGTTTCATTTTGAATATAAATCAAAATCAGTTCTGATTGCCACCACGACTTTACAGATATTTGGATTTCACACAGATTTTAGTTTAAAATGTCTATCTGTGCAAGGGGTGGGGGCAATATATCGAGTCAGGTACTGACAACGCCAAAAAAATGATAAAAGAAACCTTAAAGTATCAGTTGTTTAGAACAGGAGAATATTTTATCTGTTGCAACTGAAGGAATGAAGAGGTTATTCAACTTGTTGCAATAGAAGGAATGACCTACTCACCAATCGACCTGAGATTTCACGTAAAGCTTCTGCCCAGCGAGATGTCGAATCTGCCATCATACTGACATTATAGCCCATGTCTCTGAAGTATTCTGCTATAGTAATACCTGAAAATAATAATGACACAAGCTGAAGAACTCCCTTCATCTATCAAGAAGTGCTTGCTATTTTTAGAGAAGAAAATGCATCATTGAAATATAAGATGACACTTATTTCGGAAGTGTAGGGAGCAGCATTCAGCATAAACCATCCACATGAACATGAACACACAAAGAACAAAAAGTTAAACACCCTTTTATTTGGTATAAATAAACAGCTGCCGGAGCAAAGAGGAAATAGACTTATGTTAGCTAGATTTTTAAAGCTAAGCAATTATACTTATTCAACACAGCATTTTGTCATTCTTTTTTATCACAAGCAAGAGAGGAAATACACTTTACAGCAAGCATCTATTGTCAATCACCCTCAACAAGCATCTACCATACTACAGTAAAATTACATGATGAGATAAGATCAATTGGTAAATGCATAATCAAGGACCGTCTCTGAGGAGTGTTGAAATAGTAAGAATAATAGAGAGTGAAGAAAGTACCAACCTGTATAGATCGAGGCCTCACGGGCAGCCACAGGCATATTTGAAGTATTAGCGACAAGTGTGGTACGTTTCATGACAGACTCTTCACGCCCATCAGGCAATGTCATCGTCAATTGAGGGAAATCCATAAGTACCTACAAGGAAGTATCATCTGCGATGTGACTCAAGATAATTGGAAAGATCTTGCAAATAGAGTGGAAAAACTCCATACCTCTGCCATTTCATTCCCTCTTTCCCCACAACCGACATACACGACAGTGTCCGAGTTAGAGTACTGCATTCATTATTAACACGAAATAATAACCTTAATAAGCTTCCTGAGGATCATTTCTAATTTTGAGAAACTGAAATTGAGTAGGTAATCCAATGTGAATAAATATGAGACTTACCTTGGAAAGAGCTTGACTAATCACTGTTTTCCCACAGCCAAATGCACCAGGTATGGCACAAGTACCACCAAGCACTGAGGGGAATAGGGCATCGAGAACACGCTGTCATGAAATAGAGCAATTAAACACAGATGTGTAAAATTCTCACATGAAACCCCAAAAGAGGCCTAATATCTAAGCAAGATTTACCTGTCCAGTAAGAAGAGGAGTATCAGCAGCTAACTTTGTTGCAACGGGTCTAGGAGAACGCACAGGCCAAGTCTAAACAGATGCGAGCAAGTTAATGTCAGTATCCATTGCTGAAACCATGATAAGACCAAAGCAAAAGATAATCTATGGAACTCCATGTAACTAGAATGCTATTGACCTGAAGCATAGTCACTTGCTTTTTGACGCCTTGAAACTCGAGCTCAAGAACAGTATCCTGCAAGCAAATTGGGAAGAGAAAACAATGAAGTCTGCTGACATAAAAGTCATTGCATTGCTTGCTAAATCTTATATAATCCTTTTTTTAATCTCCTCTGATTTAGAAAAAGATGGGCCTATGGCAATCTTACCATTTCTTTCTTTGATAAATAATGAAACTTCCTTTTTAACAAAGAAATAAACATCTTAACTACATGTTTCTTACAAGACACAAATCTTAACCATTAAAAAGATGTAACATGAAACTAGTACATTGAGCAAATCATACACTTGCGACCAAGTTTTAAAATGGGAACAGATAAAAGAAAAGGCATTACTACTGGAGCCATTAAAGTGCAATCTAAAACGCAGGTTTGCTGTTCAGGAAATGGAGTAGGTATCCTATTTTCCTTTCCAAACAATAAATACAGGCCAATTGGTGGTATAATCTCACGCTCTCAGGGAGGTGCTTAATTGCCATCTAAATGATTCAAGTTGGACCAGCTCTAAAACAGTCAAAACATAGTTTTGTAAGAAAATTACTTCAGACCACTATGCACTACGAAGGTAGAAATAATAGCGTGGATCTAAAGTACAAGCTTAATGAGACAACAAGAACAGTAACACCAAATGTGTACTATTATTTAAATCTTTTGTTGACATACATTCAAAGAGTATTGACCAGCGGGAGCAATGTAAGTGATCTTTCCCATGGCATCAGGAGGAAGAGCAACACGATGTTCCATTAAGCTGTTCTCAAAGACAGTCTGCCAAAAGAAAATTCACGAATATACTCAGATATACAGAGAAAATTGAAAACATGGAACAAGGATACTGGAATTGACACTGGAAATATTATCACAAATTTACTTAAATGAAATAAAGTTCATTCAAACTTACAGCATACAAATCTCCACCTGTTAAGAGATCTCCCTCGCCTGACAAAAGGATATGATAATGAGCAGAGCATTAATTTTCTTTTGAAAAGCAAGAGTAATTATTTCAAAGTCCAAAATGTCATTCCAAAGGATACAAAATACCTATTTTCTTAGGCTGAAATTCCCATAGTATATCCTTGTCCAGGGCCGGAACTGACACACCTCGAGGGATGTAGACATCACCAGACCTTTTAGCAATTGTCTTCAGAGGCCTCTGCATTATTGAGGGAGAAAACATACAAATATCATGTTGATGTCATGGCTCTGATTTATTTTAAAAATATAAAGGACATTGTCAGATCATTACCTGAATACCATCGAAGATGTTTCCTAATATTCCAGGACCCAGCTCTACTGACAGGGGCTGTCATTTGAACAGAACATCAAACTTTTGCGATGTTGAAAGTTTAACTTAGAGTTAAAACAAAACAACTGAAGTTCAACATAAGAATTTCTTTTGACCTTGTGTGTACGTAGCACGGGATCATTCACCATTAGACCAGCTGTTTCTTCATAGACTGCAGGAAAGATAATATAACAAACAAATCTTGCTTTTAGTTTCAATCATGTGAAATTATGGCACTTTAAAGCTGGTCAATATCTCCCTTCCGCAAAAACTTAAGAACAGGCAAAAGCATGGAACAAGAGGGGGGAGAAGATAATATATTGCAGGGACTGTTGCTATTAGCAGGAATAATGAATTCATGAACAATATACCCTGAATTGTAGCAGAATCTCCTTCCAGCCTAATAATTTCACCAATGAGATTGTCATGTCCAACACGAACTAGTTCATACATGGCAGCTCCTGCCATTCCATCAGCAACAACCACTGGTCCAGACACCTGTTACAGAAGACACAATGACAACCACATAAGATCTACCAATAGCCATTTTCATAGCGGGGTGGGAGACATCGTGCTAGGTGAACAGACGCTATCCAATGAACAGAATGAAACCAGCAAAGGTATCGGCAATAATAGATTTTAATCAGTATAACATCTACATTGCAGCCAAAAGAGAACAGGTAAAACACACTTAATTATGAAAGCTGTAGTTTTCACAAAAGGGGAGTAGTAATCACTAAATCAAGCAGTGAAAAGACCAAGTATCTGCATACAAGCAAAGGCAAAAGCAGATTTAATTGTTTGATAACCGTGGTGTCCGGCTAATTTACGAATTTTGAACTGGAGACCTTGTTCTCAACCCACTTCATTGATCACTAGGTCACATCCTTGGGTGAACAAAAGCAGATATTTTAATTGGTAACTAATGGAAACAGCAATAACAAAGGCAAAAGCAAATATCCTAATAAGTGTTTAATGTAACAAAGGCAAAAATAAATGTCCTAATAAGTGATTAATAACAGCATTAATCAAAGTTAAGAGAGAGTTTTTTTTATCTTCGGATGAAGGACCGCTAATTTTAGCTGCCGTTATGCGAAGAACCCAGAAGGAAAAGATCAGCTGCCAGATGTTTGAACTATGACCCACTCCTAAAGATTCAACATAAAAAGCAGTTCAAGGAAAATCTTCATAAGAATTTTCGTGGAAAAACAGAGGCAAACAAGCTAAGATATTTATGCCAGAACACAATTGGAAAAGTACGGCTGAATGAATCATCCAGGGAAGTGAAGTCAGACCGATCCAAGTATATCCAGTTCGATCCAATTAAGCAGAATAAAGTAGATCTCAAAGTCAAAATAGCATCAAAAGATACTAATCCAAAGTGCAGAGTTCAAAGTGTTGCTAATGAATATAAACGAAAAGGATCTAAGGAGACGACTGAGACTTCATCGATCTGAAGGAGAATACTATTCGGTAGGATAAGAAAAGTAAACCGGAACCACAAAAAAAGGTGCAGATCTAAGGAGAAGAAATTTACCTTTCTAACGTAGCCATACTCGCTTTCCTTCTCGGAATCCTCAAATGTAGTCATCGGACCTCCTAATATCGACGGCATTGTGGGAGACTGAATGCAAAGATCCGATCCCTCGCGATCAAAATTGAGGTCAAAGGCGAGACAGAGAAAGCAGTGAGGAGTATCGGCAGCAGGAAGAAGCGAGCGAGAGAGAGAGGATAGCAATAATTGCTAAGAGGCACCTTTCTTCTTCTTCTACTTGATAGAACGAGCGAAGGCAGTAAATTCGCGTGTTTGACTTCAATATCTTTGATGATCCACTTACATCTAGACACGTTCCGCGCGTGTAGATCTACTTCCGTGATCTCGTTGCCTGCCTGGCCTTTAGTAAATCTGGTCCTTACATGCTTAGTATCGATGATTTGCCGAAAAATCAAATAAAATCGCAAATCGAATTAAGCTGATTTTAAAAAGTTAATATTTTATTTAAATTGATTTGATTTAATTTAATTTTAAATTTTAAATATTAATAATATTTAGTTTGATTTTGATTTTGATTTTACTAAAAAGATTGAAGAAATAATCAAATTGAATTCATAAATTCTATTATTATTAG
>JACEIK010000416.1:413646-425160 GCA_018107945.1 Datura stramonium | reverse complement strand
CGTTCTAGAAATGAAAATAATTATTAATGCTATCCATCTTTTAGCAAAATACAGAAAGTTTAAATTTACAATTGAAGTGCCCCAAAAAAATTAAATTTCTCAAAAAGAAGGAAAAAATATATGGCTAAGCTATACATACCGCTGGTAAGGAATCTTCATCATCATCACGAGAAGGTTGTGAGGCTGAAACATCTTCATTTAACTTGTCAATTCTTTCCTTTAACTCCTCTATATACTTTGATGCATGGGCGATGATTGATGTCTTATTCACCTGAAAAATTAACCAATATATTTGGTAAACAAAACCAAAAAGAAAAAAAAAAAAACTAAAAGATTTACTGTTTAACTGTTACTGTACACACTTGGGAGAAAGGTTGAGCTTAGTCCGTCTTAAAATTAATTTTGGATATCTTGTATAGATATCCGATTCAATAAACTAAATAGCAATGAAGTAGATTCATTAGAAGATGAATAAACACGTATTATTCCAATCGGCTACGCAAAAAAGGATTTAAATATTTCTTCTTTCATGAACAAGCTAAGCAATAAGAAAGAAAACCCAGAAAAAACAAAACCAAAAGAAAAAAGAGTTGATTAATCCCTTTGAATTAATAGAATCAGCATAAATGCTGTAAGTTAAAAAAAATGAAATTAAAGAGGAGAGTAGTTTTACAGAAGGGGAATTCGTAATTGAACCGAGTTGTTCCAACTGTTGATTGAGCAACGCTATTTTTTGCTCTTTCGATCCCATGAAGTTAATTTCTTTCTTCTTTTTCCTTTTATGTTTTGTGGATTCGATTTTTTTTTTTTTTGGACTTTTCCTTCTTCTTCTTTTTCTTCACACTAATATTGCTGCGGGTTTTTTAATGGCTTTTTAAAGAGAAGATGAGCTTTCAAAGACATATATGATCTGTTTGTTTGTATCCTGCATGAGTACCACAAGGTTCACAGGAGCGTATGACGTACTGATAATTTAATTCGTCACAGAAAAAAAAAGAAAAGTGGAAATGACCGACTTGGCCTTTCCTTATCAACCCTTTACCAGGAGCTTTCTTAATTAGGAAAATAAACTTTAAATTCCCATAGAAATAAAAATTCGTTTTGCTTAATTTATGAGGTCATTCTGTTTTAAAATTTTCTTCGTAGGCGTGCATGTCTATGGAGTGATAGAAAAGAAATATTCTTAGTGAGATTAATGCGTATTTTTATTAAGATATAATAATTTGAGTAATAAATAAATATGACTTCTTATTTCTTAACATCAAAACGTACAAAATTGTTCTTTATTTAGAATTACATATCTATAAAATTCAAATAAAATACTAATTACACTACGAAAAAAGTCAGATTTAGTTTTGCTCTTTATTTAGAATTTCATGTCTCTAAAATTCAAATAAAACACTAATTACACTATGAAAAAATTGAACTTAGTCACGAACTTAGTCGCTAATCTGTCACTAAATATCTCGTGGTTAATATATTATTTTGAATATTCATATTGAGGCGTATCGTACTACTATGATTCGAACATAAATAACTGTACATACATATGGAAGGTTTATGAGACAAATTACCTGTCTGACAATTAGCACAATCGCCAAACAGATGCAAACATAACATCTGCAGTCATATGACACATACCACTAGTATATGAAATTTTCACTAGAATCTGAAAATGTACAACTGACATACTTATCGGGACAGGACCCTAATCTGCCCGTATAGTCGATAATAACAGACTTGACAATAGCGTGAGTGATATTTTATGTAATCAGCCTAGTCATCTCAATCACGAGGGAGGCAAAAACCATGCTTCCATAAACCTAACNCAGCCTAGTCATCTCAATCACCTCCCTTTCTTCGTTTTGCGCCATCACTAATGTTTGAATATAAACAACCATTATGGGAATACTGTTTGAATTTCTTCTGCCAAATTTTCAGCCGCTTTCGCTTTTGGGCTGTTAAAGTTCCTCAATTTTCTGTGAAAGGTTTTTTCGGGTTCATTGTTTGCCTTGATTAATGCTTTCTTGTCCCGAGTGTTCTGACCTTTCATTCAATTCAAGCACCTGAGAACAATACATATTAAAGATAAAAAGTCAAAAGCTTGAATATATAACAATCTAATCTAATAAAAAATCTAATTCCACATTCCAAACAACAACGCAAAAAATATGGTCCGGCACACTACACACACAATTATATATATTTGACTAGTAATAAAGTAGTGGTTGGAGTAGTTTTCTCACGAGGACTTAGTTGATTAACTCTTCAATTAGATCAAATAGCCACAAACTAGATATTGTGAGACGCAAGCCATCCTCTACCTCGAGTAGTGGTCTTGGCTTCAAGTATAGGATCCCGCTCTTGAGCTACTTATACACCTGTTCTCACCATCTTTGAAAGAATAAAATAAAGAGATTTGACATTCTAGTTAAATACTGAAGGACTGTGATAGGAAATTTTTGTATATTCGTCGAGCTATAACTGAATCACCGATTGGAGTAGAGACTGAGAAGGATTCTGATAGGATTTCGAGACTAACTTAGAAACTAATAGCAACATAGGGAGTCACAAAAGATAAGGTAGCCCCCGGATCTAATAATCATATACATGAAGATGAAATACTCATAAATACCAGTCACCATATCGGGTGAAGTCCCCTACTCCTATCGTAATGAGAGTGCGTAGAATCTGTTCTGGCCCTGACCGCCAGCTGAACTAGTAGAAGCACACTGCTGGAAAGAACATGCTGCTGGAGTTGCTGAACTAGTGGCTGGGGTACGGACCCTACCGCCGCCCTGTCTGATTGGAAGGCAATCTCTGAGCCTATGTCCAGGTTTGCCACACCCGAAACAAGCATCTGAGCCAATTAGAAACCGCCCAGGGTAGTTCTTGCCATACTTCGATAGGCCTAAAAATTGCGCTCTCCTATAGTGCTACCTTGGCCCTCGAGCCTGACGCCCTACTCTTCTTATCACGTCTGGGTCTGAACAGAACACTGGCCGATGACCTCTAATGGGACTGAGAATGATGTCCGCCATCGGATCTCTACCGGGAGAACCCAAAGCTGCTAGTCCTGGCCCTCTTGGCCTCTCTCTCTCTTTATTTCACTTGCTCTGCCTCTATCTGTTAGGCATACAGGACCAATCGGGAGAAGTCTATGTCATGGTGCAACATGGTTGTCTTTCACTCCTTGACCAAGGAATCTGCAACCCCATTTACGAATCTTCTCACCCTGACTCTCTGATTAGCTACCATCTCCGGCGCATATTTGAACAACTAAGTGAACTCTAAAGCATACTCCTAGACTGTCATGTTGTTCTGTCTCAAGTTCACGAACTCAACCGCCTTGATCTCCCTTAGCCCGAGGAAAGAATCGATCTCGGAAGGCGGTAAGGAACTCATCTCATCCAATAGGGCTCGCTCCGACTCCTCGGTTCTCCTTACACTCCCTATACCATATGTGAGCTACCCCCTTTAATTGATAGGAGGCTATGTATGTGTCTTTTCCAATCACCCCCATAATCTAGGTGATCTTCTGGATCTCTTCAATGAACTCATATGGGTCCTCATCCACCATCGACCCAAGGAACTCAGGTGGGTTCATCTTGAGAAAGTCTCGAACTCTAGCCGCCACTGCGTTCCCATTCTGGGGAGTATGAGCCACTACCTGTTGATTGACCTGAGCGGCCAACGCCTGTGCCAACATCTGAATGGCTTCCGTAAACTCAACATGGGCAAACTGCTTGGGTACGGGATCCGCCGGGGCTGGTGAGGCTTGCTGATGCCCATCTTATTGTCATTTCCATGGCCATTACCGTTGCCATTCCTTGTTCCATTAACTCAGCATGGAGGCATGATTCTAAAAATGCGTAAAGCAAAAGTTAGAGGAATAGAGAGAGTTGAACTCGTAGCACGAGATAGAATCATGAAAGAAGGGAAATTTTCAAAAAACATTTCGTAGCCTCTTCGTCATAAGTGTGGCGCGCTTCACACCCATGAAAAAAGATTAACGCGGCTTTCAGACACCCTAGGACACTTCAAAACCTATTTCTCTGATATCAAATTTGTCACAATCCGAGCTAGGACCCTGGATCGAGACACAGAACCTAAAACCATTAATGGCTCCAAGTCGACCCTTGGTATAATCATAGTAATTCAAGAGCATATCTAAAAGAGTAAATCAACCATAACCTGAATAAAGCAGAAGTCTAAATATAAGAACTCATACGGTACAAATAGTCAACACTCGACAAAAGCTAAATAACTACATAATGTTTGAATAAGCCTCTAACTGTCTGACGAGCTGATGGGACAACACCCCTAACTAGCTCTCTAAAGTCTAAAACTAGAAGATAACAAAATAAGAGCTAAACTACATGTCCTTGGTAGATGAGGACTCACCAAAGGTAGAGGCTAACTAGACTAGAATGGGAGCGGCTAACGACGAGGTGGGACCTGATCACTCGAACCTGTATCATGAGACAACACAACATAGAGTATGTGGTCAGTACTTGGAATGTACTGAGCACGCATATTAAGTAAAAAGAATCATAAAATACATAAAAGTACATGAGAGTATAACATTTCTAAAATCATGCATTAGAAATCATAACATAACATGAGGGCTTAAGACTTTCAAAATTGTTCATAAATAGTCATAACCATCATCATAAAGAAGCCTTATAAATCATAACTTTATCCAAAATATCAAAACATGATCACGCATAACATAAGGAAAAATAGGAGATTGTTATAACCGACATATCCCATATGAGCACATATGGAGCCCGACCTGTAAACCCTTAGTCGGGATGGTGTTCGTACCTTGACAAGGGTAGAAACATGAAAAGGGAGTGATATCACTCATGAAAGGCCCATATGGGAAAAAAGGGGGACATTCTCAAGGAAGATCCTATCATGGCTACGTTGTCACGTAGTTCTGAGACTCGAGGTATGCTTGAACCCCAATTTACTCGGAGTTAAATACTACTCCTAAAGCATATATATTTTTCTCATATCATAGTAGGAAAACCATGCATGAGGTTCATGGGCTAGTTAAACCATGTTAATTATAAAAATGCTTGAAATACGTGAAGTAGACATGAAATAGGGCCTGTGAGTCGGCCATAATCATAATCGTAAAGATCATGAAAGAAATTATACATACTTGATAAAATCCTCATACTTGAAATACATAAATTCATGGGGGATACTTGTAGAAAATCATGTATCATAAACAATAAGTCATAAATTAGTGCTTGAGAGATTTAAAATTTATAAGAGGATCAAGGAATTTAGCCGTAAAATTTCATAATCATGCTTGAATAAAAAGATATCATAATTTCATAAAAGACTTGAAGGGATCATAAACCCTATAATGGAAATCACATTTTCATATCAAATATGCTTTACCCATAAAGGAATCATTGACGAATTTCAAAATCCAACATAGAATCATAATTTTCGAAATTAGGGCTTTGGGAAAATTGGGTGATCATATTTTTGATTGAATAAGGAACATGAGGTTGAAAGGAACCCTCATTGATAGACCCACATACCTGAATTGATTAATCCCTAACTAAAATTGAAACCCCACTTGAATCTAGAGGAAACTTGAGGAAGAACCCTAGGACTATCTTGAGAGATCTTGGGGGAGTTGATTCTTCAATTGAGAATGTTAGGAGAGTAATGGGTGATATAGGGTGAGTAATACCCTTAATAAACAGTTCTCCATTATTAAAATGACGTAGTTTAGGACCTAGGATCTTACGATTTACGAAAATATCCTTAATGAAAAATTTTGAAAATATGCACTGCCAGTTATCACGACTCTTACCACGAGTCATACCATGAAGTGATAACTCATAGTAACCTCCCGTTGTCACCACTGTTTGTAGGACTGGTTCTTGAGGATCATACCAGGGATGCCCATATGAGACGTTACATGTCACCATGGGTCGAGAGGCTACCCGTTGTCACTAAGCCTCTATTCTCACTTTCTCTAAACTTTTCCATAGGTTACATTCCACGACTCGTGGTTTCTTACCACGGGTCATAACACCACTCATGACAACACATCCATACCCAGAACTTCCAAACCACGACTCTTATCAGGACTCGTTGTTTTCCACAATGAGTCATACCATGATCCATTCTTTTCAACCCTGGCATCCCACTGTCTCACCACAACTCCTGACCACGAGTCGTACCCACACACCATGACTCGTGGTGTGGGCATCCAACTTCAGAATTCCACCACAACTCATCCCACGATCCATTACTTCTTACCACAACTCGTACCATGAGTCATTCTGAGCCAAATATGCAGATTTTTCTGCTGAACTCATTTCTAATTCTCTCATCTAGTCTTAGGAACTTTTGGGGTATTACAAAATTCTCATGCATACAAGATATAACATAAGTTTTCAGTTAGTGTCATACCCTATTGACAAAAGTAATTGAAACATGAGATCAATTAGGATTCACAAGTTGTAATGTCGGCTAAAAGATAAGTAAGAATCAATTGGTCAAAAATAGGGGCTAACCTCCCTTTGCACTTTTAAGACACCAAACTTAATTCCATTCACTCTCTTTTTGTTTTGTCAATTTTTTCAACTTCTTTTTACTTCCTCTTATGCATCCCCTTATATTTAAGAACTCTTAAAGTTTTTGTATATTACTACCCAGGAGAAATTTTTCTATGCTTTTCTTCTCTTTCAAGTAGATCAACATGTTGTTCTATTCCTTTTTCTTTTCTAGTTCTCATTAACAACATACATCTATTTTTTTCATTGAAAGTGCGCCATCAACCTTCTTTTTTTACTTTCCACCTCAACTCCCTTTGTTTATCTCATCCTTGCTTTTTCTTCTAACTGCTCACTTTTTAAAGTGTCTTAGGGAATTAGGGATTAAATATTATAAGGCTCAACAACAAACTAGAAAGGCTAATTAAGTGGTTACCAAAGAAATATAGCTAAAGAATCAAAGGGGTTGACAGATATTGTAAGGGTAGGTAATTATCTAGTGAAAATCATGGCTTAATAAAGAAATGCCTATGTCATCTCCTATATTGACACACTCTATTTTACTTTGTAGATACACCCAACAAGTTTTAGATATCTATATAATACATGAAATACAACTAAACCTCACTACTCATGGCATAAAAATAATTCAAAATAGCTCCCATCGACCATCTACTTAACAACATAATTAGATTCAATGAAAGTCATTTTAAGCCTTTTTGTTAGTCTAAAGTCAAGAGAAAAAAGCCTAAGTGTCTCAAAAAGAATTAGTATACATTTCATGTAGAAGGTTTGGGGAGTTATCTAATGTTGTCTATGACATACCTAGGTTGAGAGCCTATAATTCTAATGATGTTCAGAGTTTTCTTATTCTTCTATGTAATGACTAATTTTCCTTCAAGACAGTCGTCATCCATCCATCGTCTGGAACAATCTCTACCTATGACTAAAAATAATTTATAGTTCAAAGACTCCTGTAACACCCCGAAACTTTCCTAGACCAGACTCAGACCTTGCAAGAAAAATCTAGAAGAAAACCAGAAAAATACCTCAGAACGACTGAGATAACGAGTCGTGGTCAACTCCAACGACTCGTTCTGTTAGTCGTGGTCAATAGGGTTTGGTCTATCAGGAACCCACGAGATAAGAAACGACCCGTTGTGAGAAACAAAGAGTCATCCTATCAGTCATTATTTCCCTAGCACAGAAATCCTTCCCAAGACCCCACGACTCAACCAATGAGTCATTTTCAGAAATAACTACCCGTTGTGAGAGTCGTTGGGTGAAAACCCAGAAATCCCCTTCCAGTGATGATGAGTGGAAACAACGACCCGTTGTTTCTCACAACGAGTCATTGTCATTACTCGTTGTGGAAACTTAGAGCATTTTCAAAAATCCTTCCAGTGAACCTAATGACTGGACACAATGACCCATTGGGTCCACCAACGAGTCGTTGTGTCACATGTCATCAGACTCTCCAGGTTTGCTCGTATAGTGGCCACGGGTGAACCAAAGACCCGTTGGTTCATCCAATGAGTCATCGTGACCCCCGTTGCCAGATCCAGTATTTTCTAGTCCCAGGCAATGGGACCAACGAGAGGTCCCAATGAGTCGTGGTCACAACCAACGACTCATTGAATGACCCATTGGGACCTTGTCAGCCAGTTTTTAGATTTTATTTCAAGGGTTATTTTTTGTAATTTTCCACCTATTTAGTCCCTAAACTATTTCATTTTGAGTTTTAATCAGGAGTTTTAGAGGGGGGAACCGGCGGTTTATTTCATTTCTCACATCCCCGCAAAAGTTAGAACGTAGAATTCTCTCAAAAAGACTTAGAGCTGAAACTAGGGCAATCGAATTCGCCTTAGATTTTCAAGGGATTCTCTCAGGGATTTCTATCACCAGGTATGTGGGAATTCAACAAGGGAATAATTTTTCCCTTGTACCCTCAAAATCTTCTCTATCTTCTCTATCATTTCTAGCCCTAAACTTTCGAATGTGAATAAATGATATGTCAGACTCCGTTTATAGAATGTGGAATATGTCTACATTGATTGTTATCATATTTTCACTACCTAGTTATCATGTTAATACTCATTCTTGTGAGGATGGTTTTATCCCTAGCTTTGAATTCAAGAAATTAGAATTTTGCCGGTTGGACTAGTTCTTCCTTGTGGCCTGATTTTATCAGTTGGATTTCCCATACTGCTAGGAAATGTTGAGAATTCCATCAAATTCATGTTAGTATAGTATCAATCAGATTTTTAGCAACCTCAGTGTTGTCCAGAAAAATGTCAGCTGATCAGTTTGACCACAGTTAATTTTTGAGGTGTCAGTGATACCTCCTAGTTATCAGAATTTAGACTCAGACATTAGTTATCAGATTTTTGTGGTTCTTTAGACTGTTATGATGCTCCAAATAAGCATCTCTGACTAGTCTTAGAACCACCAGCTTCAGCCTTAGTTTGTTCTTTAGATGGTTATGACGCTCCCAGATGAACAACTCTGACCAGTCTTAGAACACCAGTTTCCAAATCCAGTTCGATAAGACTCTTAGGGTACTCTCAGACAGTATCCCTAAGCCAATTGTAGTCTTGGGACCTCATTATCGAGCTATCCGCTTGGCAGTAGTAGTCATGGTAGGACTTTCCAGTGGGAGTAGGACTTAACACCGAGACAACCGGGGTTCCAGCGCAGCCAGGTTCCCAAAACTACGTTTCCACTGTAGGTTATATTTTATTGGCCTCATGGCCCCAGACAGTGATCTCACATTCCATGCCTTTATAACCTGGTATAGTGGGTCCTACCGATGAGGTGTATATATCGGACTCCATGTCTAGGTCACATGGTTATATGTCTGTTATAACCTCTCCTACTAGTCAGGTCAGTTTAGTCTTAGATTAGTCAGTTCAGATCGGTTCAATACAATATTTCATATTAGTATCTTAGTTTTGGGCATGTCTTTGACCATCAGACAGGGTCATTTTGACTATCTTAGTATATCATAATTTATTCAGTTTCAGTATTTCAGTTGGTCATTGCCTGCCTTTACAGTTCAGTTATTTTATTCTTCGTTTACAGTTTCTCCTACTTACTCAGTACATCCAAAGTACTGATGCATACCTTTTATGTTGTATCGTTTTATAATACAACTGCAGATTCTCAGTCCCGACACCATTAGCAGATCTCGCTCAGAAGTTTTTTGCTGCATCATTGGTAAGTCCTCATCTTTCGAGGACGAGGATTATTTCTTTCAGATATATTTTCTTTCAGTTAGATTTAGAGTTAGTTGGGTGCTTGTCCTAGAAACTCATCAGATAGATGGCTTTCAGACACAGACAGAGTTTCAAATTTTCAGTTTGTTTTCAGTTGTATACAACTTTATGATTTAGTCCTTCTACGTAAATGTTTTGTTTTATTATTTTAAAGCTTCCTCTATGTTTTTACTTAGAATTCCAGTGTTATAATGGACCATCGGTTGAGTTGGGGTTACTTGTGACTCCAAGTACTGTATCTCCTCTAGGGTATAGACTCGGGGCGTGACAAACTTGGTATTAGAGCACTAGGTTTAGAGTATCCTAGGATGTATGAAAGCCGCGTCGAGTAGAGTCCTCTTCATGGGTGTAAAGCACGCCACACTTGTGATGGGGAGGCTACGAGATGTTATTGGGAAAACTCCCTTTTGTTCATACTCTTTATCGTGCGTTTAAATTCAATTCCAGAATATTTCTCCTAACTAGTGCTCTGTTTCATTTAAGTGAAATCATGCCTCCACGATGTGATAATGGAAGAAGGGCCAGTAATGCTCAACCGACCTGCCCCACCAGCTCCAGCAGCCCATCAGGACAATCCAGTGTCCTCCTCAGAGTTCAGGGCGGCTATCCAGCTGCTTGCACAGACAGTCACTAATCAGGTGAACCAGCAAGTGGTTCCGGTCAATAATAATGGGTCTGCAACAGTTGCCCGAGTAGGGACTTCACCTGGATGAACCCTCTAGCTTTTCATGGATCCGAGGTGGGAGAGGACCCACAGGAGTTCATGGATGAGATCAGGAAGATCACCCGAATTATGGGTGGTAGCTCCTCGGAGAGTGCTGACTTGACTGCCTACCAACTGAAAGGGGTAGCCAAGATTTGGTATGAACAATGGAAGAAGGGGAGACCATAGGGAGCAAGACCGGTGGAATGGGAGGAGTTAACGATAGCCTTCCTAGATCGATTATTTCCCTAGGAGCTCAAGGAGGCCAAAGTGGCTGAATTCATAAATTTGAAATAGGGAAATCAGATGGTGGAAGAGTATGCACTGGAGTTCACAAGGTTTTCTAAATATGCTTCAGAGATGGTAGCCGAGCCAAGGGCTCGTATGCTAAAATTTGTTAATGGAGTTTCGAACTTAGTCCTCAAGGAGTACAGGACTACAATGGTTATTAAGGATATCGATCTCTCCATCCTCATAGTTCACACCCAGAAAATTGAGGCAGAAAAATTAAAAGACTTGGAGCAGGAGAACAAACGGGCAAGAATTGGACAAGTCAGATTATGGCCACCAGAGATCTAGCGGTAGTATCCGCCCTCAGCAGTAGTAGCAGCAGAGGGCTCCAACCCCCACTCAACTAGTGCCCCTGCCTTCTTATCCCGCAAGGATCAGAGTGGTGGAGCATCTGGCTCACAATCCCAGAGTCATAGCACCAACAACCGCTCCAGCTACCCAGCTTGCCCTAAGTATGGCAAGACCCATCCAGGAGAGTGTCTTCAGGGCTAAGAGGGATGTTTTGGGTGTGGACAGCTTGGTCATTGGGTCAAAGAATGCCCGTCAACAAGAAGGGGGAGATCACGATCCACCGCTTCAGCAGGCCAACCAGCTTAGCAGGCCAACACTTCAGGTATGGATGATAGCCATGTCACGACCCGAGAGGAGACCCGGATCGTAGACACAGGACAAGGGACCCGAGAGACCCCAAGTCAACCCATGGCCTAAGCATTCACTA
>JACEIK010000416.1:293439-374550 GCA_018107945.1 Datura stramonium | reverse complement strand
ACTGCCTCCGTGACACGGAGGTATCGCGGAAGCCCTCTGGAAATCGCCCAATTTATTCCAACTTTGGTGTTTCGCTCCCGATGTCATTCCTCCACTTCACCAAATCATAGATTGGGTCCTCCAATGCATTATTTCCTTCAAAAATAAGGACTAATCATATTGGTTAGTATATATTCACATTTACATAAAATCACATGAAAATGTATATAAAGAAGTAGATAAACAAGACTAAATTGAGTTATAAAGTAGTACTTGGGCATGCAATTATGCCCAAAATCACAACCCCACACTTAAAGTCTTGTTCATCCTCGAACAAACCTTTTACATCTCATGCACATGAAGACTCACACATAGCTAATTTATCAAGACAATTCAAGCTACGGCTACAATGACTGTTTAAGATAGCAAGCTAAAAATAGAGCATGCACGATTTAATCATTGAAATGAAATACAACTATGTTAAATACACAATATTTTGAACTTCTTTGTGAGTGAGTCTCGCTTGTTGGTCCCATGCCATATTTTTTACTATATATGTGAGTGGGGACTTTGTTTTGCTATGAGGGTACATGATTTATGTTTAGTCTTACACGGTGGTCGGTGTGAAAAGCATCATTGATGACTTGATTGCTTGATATGCTGCTAGATGACATGTCTTGATCCCTTCTTATCATGTTTTTAGGATTGTTTTAGTACATGAGATGATATTGGTTCACGGAAGAAGGGTCAAAAGTTTTTGAATTTATAGTGCAAATTTTGTTTGGTTTTTGGCTATAGTATCTAGAGTTTTATTTTCTAGTTGAGCATCGTGTTTAATTTTTTCTTTTCTTTGCCAGGAGGCATGCAAAAGTCTTAAGTTGAGGGTGTAGATATCTTTATGAGTTTACATCAATTTCGATGCTCAAAACTAATAAATAGTATGCACTTAGAGTGTGTTGCATATATGGATATAAGGCACTTTTTCTTTGCTGAGGAAAATAGGAGTTTTGGAGAAAGAATGTGCAAAAGAAACCTTTGAAAGTACGAGAAAATGAGCTAAGTGTCGGTCTCGGTATGAGCGTATGTTGATGGTATAGCCATACTAGACGCTGACAAGTTTTAGATGGCTGAATTGGGAAGAATGCAACCTATGACTCTTAGTATGAGGCGTACCACAATACTACGAAACCGTAACTTGAGTCGTGAAAATATTGAAAAGAAATTGCACAAGGAAGACTCTTGATACGGATGGATTCATGAATCATGGCAGCCAATGTACGAATGTGCAAAGGGAGAAGTAGTGATCTTCAAGGATTTTAGTGCTAAGCAAAACATCGGAGCGGTATAAGTCGTGGTTGGGAGTTACGAGTCATACCACAACACTCGTGAATAATTTGAGGAAGATGTCGAGTTCTCGAGCCGGACCATGGTAGCTTAAAAGCCACGACTGTGAAGAAGAATGTGCAGTCGTTTGATTCCCAAAACTTATCCAAAATTTCAGCAAGCCAAGGACTTATGAACGGTAAGTCACGACCCATACAATCCTACTACGAGTCGTATGATCGAGTCACAACAAATTAAAATTCTTTGTTAATTAATCACCTGTTAGCTTAGGAAGAGGATTCTTATGTCTGTATAAATAGCTTTTATATTTTACTTTTAGAAAAAACATTAGGGAGAAATTAGAAGAGCGTGAAATCAATAGGGATTCGAGAGAAAAACATAGAATTGAAATCAATAGGGATTCGAGAGAAAAACATAGAATTGAGTTGATTAACTTGTGATCAACCTTTTCTTGGATTCTTTCTTGATCTTTATCAATTGTTCTTGAGGTTTTTCTTATATAATCAAAGAATATTTTCTCTCATCGACCATTGTATGTATTGAATTATGTGCTTAATTATGAATACATATCACAACCTTGCAACTATGAGAGGCAAAAACCTCCATAGCTAGGTTTGTGAGAACCATGGTGGATTAACAAGCTAGGGATACACAAAAGTGATTTGAAACCAATACGAAACACTTGTATTGTATTCTCTTCATCTTCAAATGTTTCTTAATGGTTTACAATATTAGGACTTTCCCGAATTCTTTACTTGCTTGAGCCTAGAGAGGTAGAGATTAGGAAAAGAGAATTACAACAAAGCCTTGATCTTGATGATCATTGTATAAACTAGAGCTGTGGTTGCAAGATAGTTAAATTTGGAACATATTGATAAAGGTTGGTTTGAAACCGCTCATGAGACCTGACCCGGTGATTGAGTATAGTCATCCAATAGGGACGAACCAGTCATTTGGATGAACGCTAGTTATCAGTTCTACAAGTAAGCATTGGTATTGATCACGTGTGTAGTTATGAACCCTTGGGGAACACAAACCCTAGTTATTCTTAATTCTTGATTTAAATCATAATTTCAATTGTTGTTTTAATTATTGTTTTCTTAAAACCCCCAAATTGGAGTAACTAACCAACAAGTTCACTTACCGACATTAGTCTAGATCTTTCATATTCCTTGTGGGTTCGACCTCAACCTCTTTGTTGGGTTCTTTATTGACAACGTCCGCTTCCTATTTTAGTAGGAGGTGTGAGTTTTAGCGTTATCACTCGTGTATTCGCGTATTTCAGATCATGCCTCCTAGACTCATATCTTGTAAGAGGAACACAACTAACATACCTTTATTAACAAGGATGCAGACCCAAAATGGGCCACATACTCTAGGTTAGGAATCTAGTGTTAGAGCCTGGGATGAACCGACTAGTAGTGGAAGCAACCTATAGACCCCAGTTCCATAGCCTCCTAGTATAGGCATTTTAGAGGCAAAGTTCAGAAGAGCTATCAAAATGCTTACCTAACTGGTGGCTGCTCAGTCCGGTTGTTAGAACTTAACAACAACTTATTTTAGTTCACATGACTCAGGAGCATCAAGAATTAGAGAGTTCCTACGGATGAACCCATCAGTCTTCACAGGATCTAAAGTTAATGAGGACCCAAAACTTTATTGATGAGGTTTGGAAGATTCTATTAGCAATGCATGTCACTGAGATGGAAGGAGTTGAGTTTTCTTCCTACTAGCTTAAAGATATCACTAACATTTGGTATGGCCAATAGGAGCAAGGTAGAGTGAGAATGCATCTCCAACAACTTGGAATAGTTTTGAGGAAGATTTTCCAAACTACTTCTTTCCCTAATAGTTGAGAGAGGCAAAGGTAGAGAAATTTGTAAGCTTGAGATAGGGTACTTGTCATGACCCAAGTAGGGACCCCGGATCGAGACACGAAACCTAGAACCATGAATGGACCAAATCTAAAACATAGTACATTCATAGAATGACTTTAAAACATAATCAAGTGAAAAACAAGATGAACATGAATAAGCGGAAGACTGAATATCATAAAGCATATATCAAACGATAACATTACAATGCTAAATCTCAAAGCTGAACATATTAGTCTATGTATGAAAAGCCTCTACTATCTAATAAGATGCTTGGAAAAGCCCCTAGCTAATTCATAACATCCAAATAAACTCCTCTTAATGAGAGAATGTAAACGGTTGTTGGCAAAACAAATATACCCGATGGGTGTCGGGGTCGAACCTCACAGGGAATATTAGTTGATCATGCAAGAGTTGTCTATCAGATTGAAGTAACTTGCATCTATGTCTCAACAACAATAACGTAAAAATTAGGGAATCACTTATCAATTGATCTACAAAATTTTCTCATGAAAACAGGGACAAAGTGTATAAAATACCAAAGAAGAGACTACTAGGGGTGTGAAAATATCGAGGCATCATCAGATTGGATTATTAACATCTCCTAGCCTTACTCAAAAGAATAATTAGTTGTGGACAAGGTGGCATTCTATGTTTCTCAACCAATTAGATGCCTTATACCTCAAGTTTTCTCAAACCCAAAGCCCTTTTCACAACAGCCACATCAATTTGGGTAAGAATCAACTATTTCTAGCTTTGACTTTCAATGGGTGTTTGACAATGAGTTTTGGCTATTTCTAGCCCAACCTCACATGATCAACACCCAATTACCCATTAATGCTTTATCACCCATACTCTAAATTTCTTTTCCAATCAAAATTAGAGTAAGTAAAAACAACCCACATTTGCAACTATGAGTATTTAGATTAAAACTTAGATGAAACACTAGAATTATAGAAATTGAGTAAATATAAGATCAATTGAACAATTCCCAATCCAAATTAACCCCAATCATCTACACACCCTGTAATACCCCGGAAGTGCCTAAGATTGAATCGGATATTTGAAATGAGAACAACAGAAAATCTGAGATTTATGACTCAGAATTTGTCGTGGGAAGGAGTAACAACCAGTAGGAACCACTCACAGTCAGACCCTGCAGCAAGAGGCATAGTAATAATGAGTCCAGGGATGACCCGTTGGGTGATGGAATGAGGTGTGGTTTGAGGTCGTCATTTGTCTCTGAGGTACTAAGCTTGGATGTACAAGTCTTGGTACGGCTCATTATTCCTTACAATGAGTCATGGTAAGCACCTGTGGGAGCTGAAGTGAAAATTAGCACAAAGGCAACGTATGGGTCCAATGACCTATGGTTTGGAGGTACGATTCCTCGGTTGTCTTGTGGTGGGAGTTTTAGAAATTGTACTTATGGAGTCAGTGGGGACGACGAGAGGACACAATGGATTATTTTGTCGAGTAATGACTCGTCATTCGAAGGTCTGAGAATTGAGGAAAATTTTGTAAGGAAGTAACGGATGGTAACCACGAGTCATGGGAATGAGGTATGACTCGGGGTATGAGTCGTGGTCACTGAAGTGCTCAAATTCCAAAGTTTTCATTAGGTGTATTTTCGTAATTCTTAAGCTCCTAAGTCTTAAGCTATGCCATTTTAAGCTCAATTAGGAGGGTTTTAGGGGTGCTTAACCTATTCTAACCCATTCCCTCCCCATGTATGCAAACTAGAGGATTTCTAAGGGAAGATCAAGCGTTGAACTCCCCAGTTCTTCTCCAATTCCTTTAAGCTTTCAGGGGAGAGTGTAAGATTAGATTACCCAGGTATATAGGGTCGTGAATGAGAGTTCCTCTTCACTCTCATGCCCCAATTCCTCTTTATGTTGATGAATTCAAGTATTAAATTAAATTTGATTATCTTATGGGGTTGTTAGCCCAATTTTATGGAATTTGCTTTGATTTGATTATGGGTCAATTCCCTTCATGTTCTACATGTTGTTTTAAGATATATGAGCTGATTTTATTTTCAAATTGTTTATAATTTTTGTGATTTCAAATCTAAGTCAATCTATGCCAAATTATGCAAAGTTTCATGAAAAGTCAAGTTATAATTCTATTATGATTTTGATTTTACCAAGCCTAAGTTATCATTTTTGATTCATGTTATGATTTATCTTCAAGTACTTTTCATGGATTTATGAGTATCAAGATATGAATTTTCACAAGTATGCATTGTCTTCATGATTTATGAATTTATGACTCTTGACTGACTCACGGACCCTTATTCATGGCTAACCATGTATTTCAAGTATGATCAAGTATGTTAGGATTTATTTGGCCATGAACTTCATGAATGATCTTATGATTACGAGATGAGCCTCATATGCATATTTTTGGGAGTAGTGTCTAACACCGAGTAGATCCACCGTTCAGGTAAACCCCATAGTCTCAGAACTACGTGCCACCGTAGGTATATACATTTATCTTTGGATACCCTGTGATATCACGTCATGCATGTCCCTTTCCAAGCAAGCCTGGGATGGCTCTGCCCACTTGAGCGAAAAATTGGGGCATCATGCAAGCTCTATCATGATGGTGTCGGTTAAGATGAGTCCTCTCATTGTTCCTCATGATTTATGTAGTGTCATGTTTATGTTATTTTGGCTCAAGTTATTTTTTATGAAGTTTCTCGTTTGGCTATGATTATGACTAGATTATGAATGGTTTAAAAACCTTGAGCTCTCATATTTAAATTATGATAATTACTTCATGTTCATGTTGTCCTACTCTTATGAACTCTTTTGTATTTTTAACTATCCATTTTTACATACCTTGCACACTCAGTACATTCCACGTATTGACCGTATACTCTATGATGTATCATTTCCTGATACAGGTCTAAGGGATAGTCTCAGCCACATCATTAGTCTTGTTTTCCTTTCAGACCTGTTTTATCCAGCATTGGTGAGTCCTCATCCTTTGAGGATATTCAGCTATCCATTGTTATGTTATTTCAGTTACAGACTTTTGTCGAGCTAGTGCGGGTGCTGTCCTATCAGCTCATCAGTTATGTTAAAGGCTTTTTAGACAATATGTAGGAAATCAGCTTATCAGTATCGATTCTATTTTAAATTTATATGTATGCAAACTTCCACGCATGCTCTATTATATCAGTTTCCATTGTTGTATGCTCTTAGCCGCTATGTTCATGCCATGGGTTGATTTAGAGCCTCTCAGGGTTCCTTGTCCCGTGTCTCTATCCAGGCCTATGTTCGGGTCGTGAAAAAATTGGTATCAGAGAATTAGGTTCTTAAGTATCCTAGGGTGTCTGAAAGTCGCATTAAGTTGAGTCTTTTTCATGGGTGCGAAGCGCGCCACACTTATGATGAAAAGGCTACGAAAAGTTTTAGGAAACTTCCCCTTTTTATGATCTATTTCATGCTATGAAGTATCTCTCTATCCTTCTAAATCATGCTATACGTGTTTGCAGAATCATGTCTCCTCACTGAGTTAATGGAAGAAGAAATGGAAATGGAAATGTCCATGAGAATGGAAACAGAGATGGGCACTAGCAGGCCCTACCAGCTCTCGAGGATTATGTGCCCGAGCAGGTTGTCCATGCAGAGTTTAGGGCAGCCATCCAGATGTTGGCACAAGCATTGACAGCCCATGTCAACCAGCAGGCAGTAGCGCATGTTCCCCATAACGGGAATGCGGCAGCGGCAAGAGTCAGGGACTTTCTTAGGATGGACCCTCCAGAGTTCCTCGGATTGAAGGTGGGCAAGCATCCACACGAGTTTATTGATGAGATCCAAAAGATCATCCAGTTATGGGGGTGATAGGGGAGGAGTGTGTAGACCTAGCCTCTTATCAATTGAAAGGATTTGCACATATTTGCTTCAGATAGTGGAAAGATAGGAAAGAAGTTGGAGTGGGTCCCGTTGGTTGGGATGAGCTTCTTACCGCATTCTTTGATCGGTTCTTTCCCCGTGAGATGAGGGAGATCAAGGAAGCTGAGTTTGTGAACCTGAGGAAGAATAATATGACAGTCCAGGAGTATGCTTTAGAGTTCACCTGCTTGTCCAAATATGCACTAGAGATGGTGGCTAATTAAAGAGCTCGGGTGAGAAGATTTGTGCATGGAGTAGCAGACTACCTTGTTAAGTATTGTAGGACCTCTATGCTTCACCAGACATCGATTTTCCTCGATTGGTTTTGTTTGCCCAACAGGTGGAGGCGGTGCATTTAAGAGAGAGAGAGGTCATGAGGTCCAGGATAGATAGTTGTGTATACTCCCAGTAGAGATCGGGAGGCAGACATCGTCAACAGTCCCATTAAAGGTTATTAGCTCCAGCGCCATTATTGGCCAGTGCTCCATCTAGACCGCAAGGTGATCAGAGAAGCAGAGCATCAGGTTCGAGGGGAAAGAGGAGTATGCAGGTAGAGCGTACCTTTTCGGCCTGTTGAAAGTGTGGCAAGAATCACATAGGGGAGTGCTTGATTGGATCATATGTTTGTTTTGGGTGTAGTAGACCTGAGCACAGGCGCCGGGAGTGTCTGTTGGCTAGGCAGGATGATGGTAGAGGCTTTACTCAGGCTACTAGTATAGCAGCATCACAAGCACCAGCATGCCCAACTCAACAAGGTGCGTCCACCAAGGCAGGTGGTAGGCAACGCTAGAACAAATTTTATTCCCTCGTATCTCGTCAGGAGCAGAAGACTTCACCAAATATGGTCACTGATATGTTACGCATATTCCACTTTGATGTATATGCATTATTAGACCCAGGGGCTACTTTATCTTTTGTGATGCCTTATGTTGCTAGTAGTTTTAGAGTCAGTCCCGAAATCCTATCAAAACCCTTCCAGTCTCTACTCTATTCGGTGATTCAGTTATAGCTCGATCAGTATAAAATTTCCAAGTCAAAGTCCTTCAGAAAGTCACCTCAACAAATTTAGTAGAGCTAGACATGACAGATTTTTATGTTATCTTTGGTATGGATTGTCTACACACATGTTATGCCTCAGTAAATTATAGAACCCGTGCGGTAGAGTTCCGGTTTTTGGGTGAGCCAGTCTTAGAGTGCAAGGGTAGTTTAGTTGTGCTTGTATGTAATTTTATTTCCTACCTTAAGGCCAGAAAGATGATCTCTAAAGGTTGCATGTACCATCTAGTTAGGGTTATGGATGCTACCTCTGAAACCCCCACTATCCAGTCAGTTCCTATAGTGTGCGAATATCCAGAAGTGTTCCTAGATGATCTACCGGGAATTTCTCCTGAGTAGGAGATCAATTTTGGTATTTACCTACTTCCTGATACTCAACCTATATCTATTACACCTTACAGAACGGCTCCAGCTGAGCTATAAGAGTTGAAGGATTTCTTAGACAAGGGTTTCATCAGACCTAGCAAATCCTCGTGGGGTGCACCAGTACTCATTGTCCGGAAGAAGGATGGTTCCCTCTGGATGTGCATTAACTATCGGAAATTAAACAAGGTCACCATCAAGAACAGGCATCCCCTCCCCAGAATTGATGAGTTGTTTGACCAACTTAGGGTGCCAAGTGTTTTTCAAAGATAAACCTCAGATCCGGATATCATCAGCTCAGGGTTAGAGAGAGTGACATCCCAAAGACAGCCTTCAGGACTTAGTATGGTCACTATAAGTTGTAGTTATGTCTTTTGGACTAACGAATTCTCCTGCATCTTTTATGGATTTGATGAACATGGTGTTCAAGCCGTATTTAGACATGTTCGTGATGACATTCTTATATATCTCAGAGCGAGGAGGAGCATGCCGCTCATTTGAGGATGGTGCTACAAACTCTTAAAGATCGCCAACTGTATGCTAAATCTTGCTGAGTTTTGGTTTAACTTAGTAGCATTTTTAGGTCATGTAATGTCAAGTGAGGGTGTATAGGTAGACTCTCAAAAGATAGAAGCTATGAAGAATTGGCTGAGACCAGTGAGTCCTTCAGATATCAGGAGTTTCTTGGGCTTAGCTGTCAATTGTAGGAGATTTGTGGATGGATTTTCATCCATTTCAGCACCATTGACTAAGTTGACCCAAAAGAAAGTGAAGTTTCAATGGTCGGGGTCCTGTGAGAAGAGCTTTCAAGATTTGAAGATTTGAATCACCTCAGCACAAGTGCTGACCCTACCTGAGGGTACTAGTAGGTTTGTGGTATATTGTGACGCCTCTAGGATTGGCCTTGGTTGTGTATTAATGCAGCACAGTAAGGTTATAGCCTACGCTTCCATGCAGCTTAAGTTCCACAGAAAGATCTATCCAACTCACAACCTCGAGTTGGCAGCGGTAATATTTTCCTTGATGATATGGAGACACTATCTATACAGGGTCCACATGGATGTGTTTACGGACCATAAAATCCTACAATATGTGTCTACCTAGAAGGATCTAAATTTACGACAAAGAAGGTGGTTGGAGCTTTTTAAGGATTACGATATGAGTGTCCTTTATCACCTGGAAAGGCTAATGTAGTGGAAGACGCTCTTAGCAGGCTTTATATGGACAGTGTGTCCCATGTAGATGAGGAGAGGAAAGAGTTAGTGAAGGATATGCATCAGCTTGCAAGACTAGGAGTTCTTCTTGTTGACTTGACTGATAGTGGTGTCATTGTTCAAAATGGATCAAAATCTTTCTTGGTGACCGATGTCAGGTCTAGGCAAGATGAGGATCCTATTTTGGTAAAATTGAAGGAAGCTGTACAAAATTAGAAGGTGGAGGTTTACTCCCAAGGGGGAGATAGTGTATTAAGATATCAGGGTAATTTATGTGTACTGGGTGTTAATGACATGAAGGAGCGAATGTTGCATGAGGCTCATGGTTCAAGATATTCCATACATCCAGATGCCACCAATATATACCGTGACCTATGGGAAGTTTATTGGTGGAATGGCATGAAGAAGGATATAGCGGAGTTTGTGGAAAGGTGTCCGAATTGTTAACAAGTGAAAGTTGAGCATCAACGACCTGGAGGTTTGCTTCAAGACATTATTAGCCCTACTTGGAAGTCGTAGGAAATCAATAAGGACTTCACTATAGGGTTGCCTCATACTCGTCGACAGTATGACTCCATATGGGTGATTGTGGATAGGTTGACTAAAGCAACTCATTTCCTACTAACTCAGTGGAGGATTATGCTAAATTGTATATTTGGTATCTAGTTCGATTGCATGGAGTGCCATTGTCCATCATATCAAATAGATGTACTCAGTTTACCTTCCAGTTTTGGAAATCATTTCAGAAAGGACTTGGTACTCAGGTCAAGCTTAGTACGACTTTCCACCCGCAAAAAAACAGTTAGGATGAACGGACCATTAAGTCTCTTGAGGATATGTTGAGAGAATATGTGATTGATTTCAAAGGTAGTTGGGATGATCATTTACCTCTCATCAAATTTGCATATAACAATAGTTACCATTCCAGTATTCAGATGGCTCCATTTGAGGCTCTTTATGGGCAGAGATGTAGATCACCTATTAGTTGGTTCGAAGTCGGTGAAGCCACGTTTATAGGACCAGATTCAGTTCATGAGGCTGTGGAGAAAGTTCATCTTATAAGGGAAATATTGAGAACAGCTCAGAGTCACCAAAAGTCCTATGCGGGTGTGAGGAGGAGAGAGCTTGAGTTCGAAGTTGATGATTGAGTGTTTTTGAAGGTGTCTTCCATGAAGGGAGTGATGAGGTTCAGAAAGAAGGGGAAACTTAGTCCCCGGTATATTGACCCGTACAGGATTGTGAGACGTGTTGGCAAAGTGGCCTATGAGTTGGAGTTGCCCTCACAATTTTCTTCAGTGCATCCATTTTTCCATGTGTCACTTTTAAAGAAGTGCATGGGAGATCCAACTTTTGTTGTTCTAGTGGAGAGCAAAGGTGTGAAGGATAGCCTTAGCTACGAAGAGGTTCTGGTTGAAATACTTGATCGCCAGGTTCCAAAGTTAAGAAACAAAGAAGTAGCTTCAGTAAATGTTTTATGGAGAAATCAACATGTTGAGGGAGCTACATGTGAAGCCGAAGCAGATATGATTGCTAAATTCTTGCATCTATTCCCTTCCGGTTCAGTTTCCTCCTTAGTACTCTATTTAGTTTCATGTTCAGTCCATGTGTTCCAGTTAGTTTCATGTTAGTGCATGTATGTGTGATTTATGAATTCAGTCCAGTCATGTATTTCAGTCCGGAGGTATTCACTCTGTCAATTTTCAACTCTAGATATTCATATTTGGGATGGCATGTTTTTCTCAGTGATTCAGTATGTTTACCTCACCTTCGATGATGAATGTTCTCAAGGGGGAGATATTATAATACCACAGAAGTGCCTAATACTAGACTCGAAAATTTGAAATGAGAATAGAAGAAAAATCTAAGATTTATGACTCAGAACGACTCATGGATAGGAGTAACGACCTGTAGGAACCTCTCATAGTAAGACCCTACAACAGGAGGCTCAGTAGTAATGAGATCCAGGGATGACCTGCTAGGTGATGTGACAAGTCGTGGTTTTAGGTACCAGGGTTGGATTGTATGATTCTTCGTACGACTTGTTGTGAGGAACAATGAGTCGTGGTAAGCGTCTGTGGGGAGCTGTAGTAAAAATTAGCATAGAGCGATGGGCCCAACGACCCGTGGTTTAGAGGTATGATTCATTGGTTTTCTTGTGGTAGGAGTTTCAAAAATTGTACTTGTGGAGTTAGTGGGAATGATGAGAGGACACAATGGGTTGTTGTGTCGTGTAATGACTCGTCCTGTAGAGTCGTCGTTTGAAGATCTAAGAACTGAGGAAAATTTTGGAAGGAAGTAACAGATGGGAACCACGAGTCGTGGGAATGAGGTATGACTCGTGGTCACTAGAAGTGTTCAAATTACAGATATTTCATTAAGAACATTTTCGTAATTCCTAAGCTCCTAAGTCCTAAACTACATCATTTTAATCTTAGAGGATTTCTAAGGGAAAATCAAGCCCAGAACTCCCTAATTCTTCTCCAATTCCTTTAGGCTTTCAAGGGAGAGTGTAAGATTAGATTACTCAGATATGTAGGGTTGTGAATGAGAGTTCCTCTTCACTCTCATGTCCCAATTCCTCTCTATATTCATGAATTCAAGTATTAAATTAAATTTGATGATCTTATGGGGTTTTAAGCCCAAGTTTATGGAATTCTCTTTGATTGAATTATGGGTCAATTCCCTTCATGTTCTAAGTGTTGTTTTAAGATCTATGGTAAGATTTTATTTTCAAATTGATTATAATTTTTATGATTTTAAATCCAAGTCAATCTATGCCCAATTATGCAAAGTTTCATGAAAATTCAAGTTATGATTCTATTATGATTTTGATCTTAGTAATCCTAAATTATGATTTATGATTCATGTTATGATTTCTCTTCAAGTACTTTTCATGGATTTAAGAGTATCAAGTATATGAATTTTCAAGAGTATGCATGGTCTTCATGATTTATGAATTTATGACTCTTGGCCGACTCATAGGACCTTATTCGTGGATAATCATGTATTTCAAGTATGATCAAGTATGTTATGATTTATTTAGACATGAACTTCATGAGTGATTTCACAATGACGATATGAGTCTCATGTGATTGTTTTTGAGAGCGGTGTCTAGAACCGAGTAGACCTGGCATTCAGGTAAATCCCGTGGTCTCAGAACTACATGGAAACATAGGTATATACATATATCTTTGGATTGCTTGTGATATTACATTATGCAGGTCCTTTGTCTAGCAATCTTAGGACGGCTCTACGCACTTGAGTGAAAAGTTGGGTCATCATGTAAGCTCTATCATAATGGTACCGGTTAAGACGAGTCCTCTCATTGTTCATCATGATTTATGCATTGTCATGTTTATGTTATTTTGGCTCAAGTTATATTTTATAAACTTTCTCTTATGACCATGATTATGACTAGATTATGAATGGTTTGAAACACTTGAGCCCTCATGTTTATATTATGATATTTACTTCATGTTCATGTTGTCCTACTCTTATAAATTTTTATGTATTTTTAACTATTCATTTTTACGTACGTTGAATAATCAGTACATTCCACGTACTGACCGTATACTCTATGCTGTATTGTTTCATGATATAGGTCCGAGGGATCAGTCTCAACCGCATCATTAGTCTTGTTTTCCTGTCAGACCTGTTTTAGCTAGCGTTGGTGAGTCCTCATCCTTCGATGACATTCAGCTATCCATTGTTATGTTATTTCAGTTACAAACTTTTGTCGAGCTAGTTGAGGGTGTTGTCCCATCAGCTCATTAGTTAGTTAGAGGCTTTTCAGATAATATGTAGAAGATCAGCTTGTTAGTGTTGATTCTGTTTTAGATTGATATGTATGCGGACTTCTTAAGCATGTTTTATTATATCAGTTTCGTTGTTGTATGCTCTTAGCCGCTATGTTCATGCCATGGGTAGACTTGGAGCCTCTTAGGTTCCTTATCCCGTGTCTCTATCCGGGCCTATGTTCGGGTCGTGACACACCCTTAGGAAGGAATTTAGCTACTCATATAAGTAGAAGAAGTCATTGCATTCAATAATAATTCAATATGCATTCAACAAAATGAGTAAGAAAAATTTAATCTCAAGGTTCTGATCTCCAATGAAGTTTTATACCTTTTTACAGAAGAAGAAGATGAGTGCTTCTCTCCATACTTCTCTCTCTAATTCTATACAAAGCCAATATAATAATTTATAATAGAATGTTAAGATCCTCTTTAAGATGTACAAAAGTTGGGTAAAAAAATGCTCCTCTTTTTCTAAGATGGATACTTTTTCCCTTTTCTGACTGGCGTTCACTTCAGAGAAACTGATGGTTCACTAGTGCTAATCTGCGATCTGCTGGTCAGTCACAGCTGAAGGCCAGTGATTTCCATAGCACTTTGGCGTTGGCACTAATAGTTCGTCGGTGCTGATCCGCGGTCTGCCGGTAACTAATCTTTCTTGGCACAATAGGCATCTGCGGTTCACCGACATTTCGCCGGTGTCCTCGTCCTTTTTCATGCTTTTTGTGCACTTTCATGCTTTTTCTACTCAAACTAAATACTTGCAAAGATCAAAGAGAAAGAGCATAAAATCCACTTAAAATACTTGAAAATCGAGCAAAAACTCATGTCTAAGAGCCTAATGAGTTAGTAAATTGCCAACTCATCAAACCCCCAAACTTGAACCCTTACTTGTCCTCAACTAATGCAATTCTTTACAACAGAAAGGGAATAGCATGTTATACCATATGAGATTATACACTATGGATCACTGAACCTATGACAACCCAAAAATCTCTCATCAACTCAAGGAAAAGAGAGAGACTTCCTAAAATATGTTGCAAAAGTTTCAAGATGTAACCACAATGAATAAGCATGATTCACAAATGATTTCATCCTTCAACATCAGGGCATGGTTTATCAAAACAAGCACACATAGCATCTCAAATCATTAAAATTCACATTCAAAGCTTCCCTTGAAGCTCACAACAATAATGTCCCAATCACTTCTTCGCACCAATGCAAACATGTTCTCTAAGAGGGTAATACCACTCACAAGAAGAGAGAATCCCATTTTTTTTAATCATCAAGAAATCCACACCCAAGGGATTATCCAGGCATACAACTTGACCAATAGGCTTGCCCTTCATATAACTCGTCATTAATGTAGAGTTGCTACACAAAGAATTAATTAGGACTTGGGAGTCATAATGAAGGCTAGGGGTTAAGGTAGGATAAACAATGAGTTTGAGTAGTTAGAACCTCCCTAATGCCTATTTTTGAACATTTTGAACATCCCATCACACTATTGAGATTATTCCACCTTATCTCTCTTTATTCATCATCTTCTTCTTATTTTTAACAAGAGCTACCCTTATAAAACTTTTGAGTTCCACATTCTACGTCATCTAAGCAAGAGGTAACACCTTTCACTATTATTTCTCTTTTCAATGATACACAATTTTTAAACCAACCAATTCAATCATAATTTGGTGCTACCTCACATTGAAGCTATCACGTTTCTCCATTTTCTTGTGAACCACAAAACTTAGGATTTCTCCTCATTTCCACACATTTCCTTCTCTCTCCCTATTCCTGGGCTTGCATCTGCACTTTTCATTCTTTCATCACTAGCAACTAGGGATAATGGGTGCCAAAGATGGAGATTAAAAAGGGTTATTAGGCTTGTAATGCTATTTTCAATAAAAAAGGTCAAAGGCTCAACATTGGCTAGAAAAGGAAGATGTTTAAGGAGGTTATTTTGGGTGAAGTGACTAACAATACAAAGCCTAAAATCATGTTCCAAGTGAAACTACCTTTAGGATTTTGTCTTGAATCACACTTAAGGAAAGTTCTAGACAAACGTATATGCATGAAAATCATTCAATTAGCCTCACCACACAAGGCATCACTCTCCAAGGAGTTTAGACAATACATTACCACATACAGATTACGATTTTAAGACAATTGAGCATGTGAATCAACAAGTCAAACAAAGAATGTGCAATATATGACAAGACAGTGCTACATTTTTCATTTCAAATGCCCCATTTCTTCAAAACTCATTTTTTTTCAGTGATACCCCTCAAAAATAAATTCAATAAGACTCAAAGACATGAAATTTTCCCTTAAGAAAGTCATATTACTATATATTATTGAAAAATGTCACCCGGTTCAACAATAGAAAAAAGAAAAGAAAAATGAAATTGTTCCTTGGGAAAGAATCGTGGTATAAGAAAACTCTTGGAGTTTATTCACTACCTACTATTAACAAAGAAAAAAATTAGACTTGGGTCGTGAAACATTTGAAAATTTAAATAAGGATCCAATCACATGCACTAACAATTCGAGAACAAATAAACCAACCGCATCAACTTCTCAAATCAGCCCAACAAGGGAAAACCCTATCATCAAGAAAGGGAGCACTCATCCCCACCCCCAACTACAAAAATACATTTCCCTCAATGTAAAAGTAAAGAACAACAAGGTCAAGCGGGCTCCGTGAATGATCTAATGATGGGTGTGAAGAATCCATTAGTAGGTGGCCTCATCAAAGTGCCATGAAGCAATTTCAGCTACAAAAGGCATCAATGGATCAGGTGGGAGTTCGAGTGGTTTTCCTGGACTAGGAACCACCCAATGATCTAGAAGACTTTCGACTTCATAATAAAAAGTAGTGTCCACTCCAGCGGGTCTCCACGATGGATCTACTTTGTTTAAAGTGAGAATCCGACGGGGCTGTGGGTGAACGTGATATATTTCTTCATCAGCCACGATTTTTGAAGGACTGACTTTTCCCACACACCAATTATCCAGTGGGCTCCTGCTTCCCTCAGGCTATGTAATAGTGGCTGGCAGTTCATTCATTTCATTATTTTTGAGTGAAAGCATTTCCTTGTGTTCCGCCACTTCATCTCTCAAGGTAGTCACTTCCTTTTTTAAAACTTCAACTTTAGCACAGAGGCATCCCAATTTTTCAACCATTGGTTGCATGGCCTTCTTTATGACTTATTGGATCATGAGAGGTATTTCTTTGGCTAACTACAACAACTGGCTATTATGAGCACGAGTCATTTGTATCATCTTCAAAAGGGCGATTTGTGGAGAGGAGTTGACTCTGTCGGCTTGTGGTGACCCTAGGGATGTGTTAGAGAGCATGGACGAGGAGGGAGGGAGGGCTATTTTGGTCCACCATCAGCTTGGGTCGATTTGAAGCTGGGGCATCCTTATCATTTTTAGTGGCTAGAGTAATCACTCCATACGCCGTCATAGTTTTGTCCAATAGTCTGAATAGAGGGTGTGTGGCCCCCAGGAATAACATACTAATGAGGCTGGGATAAGGCAAAGAAGTGTCCTATTGCTTGGCTTTCCTTTTGAATTGTTCTGCAATGACTTTCCCCATGTTGATGTGTTTCTGATCAATGATGTAGGCCAAAAGAACTATGAATTCAATGTGGATATGTATGGTATTCTTGGAAGGGATAATCTGGGAACATACCAAATCCAGCCGCATGCAAGCTTCAAACATTAGATCATGGAGATGAATTACTCCTTCTGATGTAGCGCACTATGGTTGACATGTTGCAATTATTTCTGCCACCCACTCAAATTGATTCTCTTTATCTTCCACCTTTCTTTTGAACTCTGAATTTGGCCGGATCGATTCAACCTAATAGATGGAGTTGATTGCCTCTAGGGTAATGCTCACTTCTTGACCCCGTACTAGCACAGCCGAAAGGCAAGACAGTGTGTTGACTCAACCTTTGTGCTTTAAGATGTTTTGCCTTTCCCTATAAGAGGCATAGAATTCCCATATAAACTTAGGGAAGTAAGGTTCCACAAGCATAGTGAATGGCCCCCAATCGTGAATGCCGATCTGACTGTAAATGTAGGGGAAGTCATCATTGAAAGACTCCACCTTAAATTGAGTCTCTGAAGTGATTGACCCGGTCTTTTTGAAGGATAAATAATACCTCTCCATTTTATCCAGCCCAAAATAAAGCTGCAAAATTCGCTAGGCCTTTTCGCTATCTAACCTTGAGAGGCGGTGGTTATCATTAGGGCTTTTCCTTTGCTTTGTCTAGATATGGACATCATTCTGTAAGATAATGTTAGTGCAATACAAAGAGTGTAAAAGGAAAGAATAACCAATCTAAATTATGGAACTAAATTCTAAGGATTGGATCGTAAACAAATGGCAAGAGCAAAAACTTTTTACTGGCCGTACCGGCGGACCACCAGCGAGATGCAGGTGGAGATCTGTGAAGTGCCGATGAACCGCGGACGTTTGGCAGAGAACTATATAGTTGTACTCTGAATTGGTGACACACAGTCAATTTGCCAGTCCTGAACCACAAAGCGCCAGTGAAATGCAGGGCATTGTCAATGGTCTGTAGCTTCACACCTGGAACTACATTTCAGCCGGCGTTTTGCCGAGCTTGTCCGGTTATTCATCGATGGAACACCACTCACTTTTACTCCAATTTAGCTTATAGTAATCCCTCCAAAATCATGATTCACCCTCTCACTGCACATCACTATTTTTTACATAAGCAATACAAGCAAAATAACACTAACGATTTTGCCCTTAAGAAAGACATTACCGTATCTATCATCGGGAAAATAGTGCATTTTAAGTACTTTGGGATACTCAAACTTCACCCCCAATTAAATCTCTTACATCTAAATCATGAAGAATGTTTACCAAAGAAAACAACCACATCAATATTTAAACATATAACCACCACCTCCAACATACCGACAACATGGAAAATATTCTATCAATGATAAAAACCACAAAATGGAAGATGGGGAACATGGGTGTGACAAAGATCTACTCTAGCATGCTGAATTCAGATTCATATTCATAATATAATCACATCAAAACTAGGATACACATACCAAGTTGAGAAGTAAGAATAAGTAAGGGGATGGAAGCTTGGTAACTTGCCCAACTATGGTTCCTTCACAGTGATGGGAGGTGAGATGAAATGAAAGGAGTGAAGGAGGAGAGATTTAAAGGATGAGAGAGGAGAGGTGATTGGGTAAGAAGAAGGTGGGTTTTAATTGTGTTAGGTTGGGAAGGTAGGTTTTGGGAAGTTAAAAAGTGGTGGGAGTTTTGATAAAAAGGTGGAGAGAAGGGTTTTTTGGTAGTTTGAAAGATTTGATCGGAAATCCTTGGGTCGGGTCGGTCAACACTTCTAATGAAGTTCATACCTTAACCTGCATTTGACCAGCGGTTGTCGGTGAATGGCATTTCATTGGTTTAACTGTTGCTGACCATCATCGTTTCAATTCACTATTCTGCAACATGGGTTAGACCGACGATTCACAATTTGGAATCGGCGTTCCATCGATTGAGTCGCTGATTATACCCTAACTCCCAGGTGTACTGATTTGAGCCGGCACCCATCTAGGGATTTGCATATTGTCACCGGCATGACATCGGTGAGTCTCCTGTTTCCTCTCATTTTCTCCACTTTTCTGCATTGCACTTGCGACAAGGCAGTACCTCATGCTTATATACCAGCGTTTCGCCAGTGTAGTGCAGTGCCTGCCCTGTTCCTCTATGCCTTGTTTAACATCCAGTCCAACTACAAAATAAGAATTCTTGGTTGCCTCCCAAGAAGCATCTTGGTTAATGTCGTGGCTCGATGGATGCACCTTGTCTGCTATGGTTCATCCAGGTACATAACCTCCATTTGGTCAACCTCCTCCAATGCCCCCAAATACTTCTTTACCCTTGCCTTTTCACCTTGAATTTTGACTCATTTTTCTCCCTCAAGTTCAATAGCATCATTCCAAAAAACTTGGGAAACCTTAAATGGGCCTGACCATTTAGATTTGAGCTTTTCTGGGAATAACCTTAGTTTTCATTTAAACAACAACACCAATTCCCCCGAGGCAAAATTTCGATGCAAGATTTTCTGATCATGGTAATGCTTCATGCGAGCCTTATAGATGGTTGCGTTCTTGTATGGCCTCATTCTAAATTTGTATAACTTATGCATATTTTCCACTCGCCCTTGGATGGCTTTCCCCCAATCAAGGTTCAAACTTTTCAGTGGCCATAGGACCTTATTCTCCATCTCAACGGGAAGGTTATAAGCTTTGCAAAAAGAAAGATGATAGGGCAACATTCCAATTTGTGTTTTATAAGCAGTTTGATACACCCACAAGGCGTTATCTAGTTTTTGAGCCCAATTTGTTCTGTTCATATTGACTATTTTAGTCAAGATGGACTTGATTTCTTGATTGGAGACTTCTTCTTGGCCATTGGTCTGAGGATGATAAGGGGTAGCCACTTTGTGCTTCACACCATACTTGGTTAGCAAGGTGCTGAACAAATGATTACAAAAATGTGATCCCCCATCACTTGTACTAGTCCTACGGGTGCCAAATCGTGAGAAAATATATTTTTTTTAAAAAGGTTGTTACACTCTTCCCCTCATTATTGGGAAACACCACAACTTTCACCAATTTGGAGACATAATCAATAGCCACCAGTATGTACGTGTTTCCATAAGAGCTCAGAAAAGGGCCCATAAAATCGATTTTCCATACATCAAAGACTTCCACCTCTAAGTGGGGTCAAAGGAAGCTTATGTCGCTTTTAAATACTTCCTGTTTGTTGACACCGATTACATTGCTTGACAAAGTCATGGGCATCCTGATGAAGAATAGGCCAATAAAATCCATATTGTAGCACTTTTACTGCTATCCTAACACTCCCATAATGGCCCCCGACTGGTGACAAATGACAACCCTCGAGGATTGGCACCATTTCAACCTCTGGGACACACCTACGAGTTATATCATCAGCACAACTACGGAAAAGGTACTGGTCATCCAAATAGAACTTTCGAACATTCTGTATGAATTTCTTCTTTTGATGAAAGGTGAACCCTATGGGAGTGATATTGCTTGCCAAGTAGTTAGCAAAATCTACAAACCACGATGTTAAGTCATGGGTTGCAGCCAAAATCCATTCATCAGGAAATTCATCATTAATCTCCTCATGTTCCCTCGCCTTACCTTAGTTTCCAAGCGAGACAAATGGTCAGCCACTTGATTTTCACATCTTTTTCGATCCTTTACTTCAAAATTGAATTCTTGTAATAAAAGAACCCACCTAATAAACTTGAGTTTAGCATCTTTCTTGCTCATTAAATATCTGAGTGCAGCATGGTCCGTGTGGACCACAACCTTTGTTCCTAGAAAGTATGCCCGAAATTTTTCAAATGCAAACACTGAGGCGAACAACTCTTATTTTATCATAGTGTAGTTTGCTTCTGCATCATTCAGGGCTTTACTGTCATAGTGAATGGGGTGAAAAATATTTTCCTTCCTCTGACCAAGAATTGCCGCTAACACTACACCTCTGGTATCACACATTAGCTCAAAGGTCTTTTACTAATCTGGTGTAGTGATATTTCGAGCAGGTACAAGCTTCTCTTTCAATTCCATAAAAGCCCTCATACAATCCTCATCAAAATTGAACTTTTCATCTTCTTCCAACAATCAAAACAATTGATGTGCTATCTTAGAGAAATCTTTGATAAAACGATGAAAAAATCCTGCATGTCCCAGAAAACTCCTAATACCCTTCACCGTTTTTGGTAGAGGTAACTGCCCAATGGTTCCAATTTTATCTTGGTCTACCTCAATCCCTTTCTCAAAAATCTTGTATCCCAAAACAATTCCTTCTTTTACCTTGAATTGACATTTTTCCCAATTAAGTACCATGTTTTTCTATTCGTATCTCTTCAACACCTCTTCTAGGTGAACCAAACGGTCTTCTAATGAATTTCCCACAATTGAGAAGTTGTCCATGAAGACTTTTATAGTTTCCTCTACCATATTCGAAAAGATTGACATCATACACCTCTAGAAGGTGGTTGGGGCATTGCAAAGCCCGAAAGGTATACTCTTAAATGCAAAAGTTCCATAAGGGCATGTAAATGTGGTTTTTTCTTTATCCTCAGGAGCGATGGAAATGTTATTGTATCCTGAGTATCCATCCAAGAAACAATAGTATTCTTTCCCAGCCAAGAGATCTAGAATTTGGTCAATGAAGGGAACTGGAAAGTGATCCTTCTTAGTCCATGAGTTCAATTTGCAGTAATTCATACACACCCTTCATCTAGTGATTGGACGCGTTGCCATCAACTGATTCTTATCGTGATACCACTGTAATCCCTCCTTTCTTTGGCATACATTGGAGAGGGCTTACCCAACTGCTATCAACTATAGGATACACAACTCCTACATTTAACAATTTGTTAATTTTATTCTTAAATACCTCTTTCATCAGTGGATTTAGGCGTCTCTGATGGTCAACTGATGGGCTACAATAGTCTTGAAGGTGTTGCGCTCCAGCGCACTCGCAAGTTTATGCGGTCATACAAGTAATACAATGGCCCTTTTTCAGAGTCGGATGTCGAACCCACAGGGACTGGACCAATTAAGCGAATTATCAAGTACAAGTGTTAAAATTAACCTTCACAAGTGTTGATTATATAAATTTCGAGAAATTCTAATTAAGTCTAAGGGTCATCAGAAAATACTTGAGAAACAACACAAGAAGCAACTAGAGTTAAGGCCTAATAATCATGCAATGCTACAAGTCATAATGGTTCGAGTATGAAAACTTCAGTTGTTGTCTCACATAATTAAAATGCTATGTTCATGGTCTTTCAAGCCTCTAAACATGACAAACTAGTCTCACACCTACATCATTGAGCGAGGATGTGACGTCCTAATTCGTGAGCAATTTAATTACATGGATGTGGTCTACGGAGTTTGCGCCCTTGATTATGGACTTTCGTACCTCTAATCATTTAACCAAACTTAGCTTCACAACTACTTCTACGAGTGGTGATGTGATAATTCTAAGTTGGTATCTAGCTATTCCCGTTTTAGTAACCAAGCAAGGCTAATTAGGTATAATTTCTATCCTAATTGCGAATCCTATCATAAAAGTAGGAACTTGCCCCCTACATTCTCATGTTCTAGCCTAGGGTTACTTTTTCAAGCTTTTACCTAAGCTTAACAGATTTGTTTTCATTGTGATCAAGCATAAAAACATCAATAATTAAGAATTCAAGACAAAACAACAACTAAAACTCAAACCAATGAAGAATTCATGCATTTACAATCATATTACATAGCCTCAACCCTAAAGGAAGGGTTTTAGCCACACATGTTCGTACAATTACCCAAAAACATAATTCAAGCTACGTACTTAGAAGAATAATTAAAATAGAAGGAAAAACAATGAACCCTAGGTAGAGTTCTTCACTTCTCCCTTCGCTCCTTTACGGTTTCCCAAAGATATTTCGTGATATTTGATTTTAGGAGCTAAGGTTTTAATTTATACTAAGTGGAATTTTGCAAAATTTGGCTGTGCATGAAACTGCTCCGTTGTACGCTACCCATCATGCCAATTTACCTCGGAGGCTTACTGGTTTGTGTTCCTCGGTAGCTCCTCACGCTGGACTGTGTGCGTCGCCGAGTGTGGCACAACGCTGGTCGCGCAGATGGACGGGCGTGGCACGGCCTTGTCGCGCAGATGGACGGGCGTGGAACAGCCTTGTCGCGCAGGGTCACTGGATTGACATCCTCGCGCGCGCATCCTTAGCGTGGCAGGACGCTGGGCGCGGCACACACACAGCGTGGCACGCTGCCTAGCACGACCAGCCTTCCCTTTGGCTTGCCATGTTTCCTTCATTTGCCATCCAAGCCGAACTTCATTCCTTTGCTTCAACCGTCATTGTTTAATCGTTCACATGTATTTTACACCTAATAAACAAGGACTAATCATGTTGGTTAGTGCATACCCACAAAATATTCAAATTCACATGAGAATGTAATTAATTTAATTGGAAAACATGACTTAATTAAGTTATAAAATAACACTTGGGCACGTAATTATGCCCAAGATCACTACCCCACACTTAAAGCCTTGTTCGTCCTCAAACAACTCTTTTACATCTCATGCACATAAAGACTCACACATAGCTAATGAAATCAAGACAATTCAAGCTAAGGCCACACCGATTGTTTTAGATAGAAAGTTAAAAATAGAGAATGCAAAATTTAATCATTAAAATCAAATATAACCACGTAAAGACTTCCTAGCCTCAAAAATCAACTCTCAATCTCAACAAACTCATGTAAATTAACCGATCAATAAATCTAACAGGAATTTTATCTTTCATGACACATGTGCCCTCACAACAAGAGAGACACCCATTTTCGCTCATATGTTTTCAAATTATGACATGCATGGGTATATGGATAGGAAATAAGCTCACTCTAACAAATAATTCACATTCCACATGTATTGACCCATAAGCTTACCCTTAGTATGTTACTCCACTAATTTAAGAATGTTCGAAAGTAAGATCTAGTAGGATTTAATGGGTGGTAATGTAAGCTAAGGGAGGGTAGGTACTATTATGGCCAATAATAGTGACTATCTTCCCTAAGCACTTTTAATACACCACACTTTCATTAGGAATTTCCATCCTCCTGCTTCAGCTTTATACTTTTCAACTCCCATTTCCCTCTTTTGTTTCCCCATCTCATTAGGCACACTTAAACTTCTAGTAGGGAGTACTTGAGCAATTTTCTTAAATTTTCCATTTTGCTCTTTTCTTCTTTTACTCCCTACTAACTCTTATTCATTTTTAACCAAGTGCATCTCTAGTCTTCTCTTCAACTCCCACCACTACTATTTTCCTTCTTATTTCACTTCTCACTCCTTAACTTCTCTTGTAATTTCACATAAGTGCTTAGGAGTTTTGGATCAACTTCAAGGTTTATGAAAAAAAAGGATTAAGCTTATTTGTGGCTATCAAAGAATAGGCTAAAGGATCAATGAGGCTAACTAGGATCAAACATTCAAGGTAGGTAAAGCAAGGGATAAAAATTAGGCTCATTCAAATAAATGCCTACATCATCTCCTACAATCGACATCCCTCATTTCGTTTTGTATACACACCAGGCAAGTTCAATACATTACACAATAGCATGGAATATTCAAAAACCTAACACACACAACACATGCTCAATTTAAGACAAATTTAGCAGACTCTTAACTCAGCTAATCACAAGAATGCAAAATTCATATTTAAGCACATCGATTCACATCCAAGAGCTTAGGTGTCTCCAACAGAGTTATACAATTACTCACATGCTTCAAAATTTACAAAACTTGCATCTCATAATCATACATAGCACATAGCAAGAACATCAAGAAATTAATCAACTACAGGTTCCAAAATAAAAACCTATTGACTAATTTTCCCTCAAGACAGTCGTCATCCATCCATCATCGGGAAAAGTCCCTATCTATGACTAAAAATCTATGTATAGACAAAGAAAAATTTTATTCATCGGTTTAAAGAGCCCCCATTAGAAAAGAACCGAAAAGAAAAACCAAAAGGTGGGTGAATCATGCTCAACTCACTTTTTCATCCAACAATACCTTACAAAGAACTAATCACCCAAAATCATTAAGCACAAAATTTTGAAATTTCCCTCACCCCACACTTTAAAATATGCTATGTCCCCAAAGCATCAAATTAAAATACAAAAAGGGTGAGAAATACTCCCTGAGTCCTCGAGGCCTAACTAACAACATGTTTTTCTTCATTCTTGTATAAGTGGTTTATCAACCCCACACTTTTCCTCTATCATGCTTCTTAGCTTCCTCTTCCAAGGGTACTTAGACTTCCCCTCCATCTGTGCTTCATTCACCACCAAAAACAACAACAAGATGAAAATAAACAAAATCAACACACAGGAAAAAATAAAATTGTACCTGTGGTACCCTTGGGTTGCCTCCCAAGCAGTGCCTGATTTTACATCATGGCACAATGTGGACTATCCTTTTTAGGAAATCCTCAAACCAGTGTTCCCTTTCGAGAACCATCTTCTTCTCTTTTTATTTTTCGAGGTAACAGCTTCCACTCTGTCCCTCTCTTCTTCCAACTCCTTCACTAACTGAAGCTCTCCATCAGATTCGTGCTGAAAAGTGATCATCTCTTGCAGCCTTGGACCTATGAAATCTGCCACCTACACTTAGCCTCTGACAACACACTAACCTTACAAAGGTCTCTGTAGTGTGTGGGTGGGTTGATCTCTTGGTAGATCCGAAAGAGTTCTTCTTCATCATCGACCCTTATTTTAAGGGTCCTTGATCTTACAATAATAATTGCTCCTCCAGTAGCCAAGAATGGCTGTCCCAAGATCAGGGGTACCTTGTCATCAACTTTAAAATAAAGTATGATGAAATCAGCAGGTATAATCAACTTACCCACTTTGATGAGAAGGTGCTTGATTATTCCATCTGGTGCCACTTGAGACTTGTCTGCCAGCTGCAGTATCATTCGTGTTGGTCTCGGCTGACCCAACCCATAGGTGTTAAACAAATATAGGGGCATTAGATTCACTACTACCCCTAAATCACATAGAGCTCTTATTACTTCAGATTTACCAATTCGCATGGGGAGGGTAAAACTCCCTGGGTCTTTGAGCTTTTTCAGTATCTTTCTCATTACCCTGTGGCTGCACTCCTCAGTCAGTGCCACTGTGTGAATATCCACCAATCTAACTTTATTGACCACCACATCTTTTAAGTACTTAGTGTACTTGGGCATTCCCTGCAAAACATCAAGCAAAGGCAAGTATATGTGAAGTTCTTTGAAAATATCAAAGAACATTTTAAAGCATTCCTCCTCCTTGCTCTTTTTGAGTCTTTGCGGGAATAGTGGTGGTGGTATTTGCGCTGGTTGCAATGATAATTGTGCATTTTGTTGCACAACACTCTGATTATTTCTCTTGTTAGTCGGTGGTCCCTTTCTAACCAGCTCCGGCTGCACCTCATTTTTCTTCTCTATTGGTGGTGCATCAGCCAATTGCCTACCACTCCTTAGACTGATGGCGTTGAACTGTCGGTGGTTTGTATCTGTGTCACTAGATAACCCTCCTTGAGGTCTGGTGTGCTGCGCAACCGCTATTTGACCCATCTTCTTCTCTAGATTGCGGGTGGCCAACTGCTGATTTTTCAAATCTAATGCCATCCTTGCCTGATTCTCTGCTAATTGGGTCTGTGTTGCCATAATCTTTTGCAATATCTTCTCAATGTTTCTGTTGAGGGGCCACCATTCTCTGCCTGTTCTACTATAGATACTACTGCTGCTGATGTTGCTGGTAGCTTTGACTTTGATTTCCACCTCAAGAAAAATTTGGGTGGCTCTTCCAATTTTTGTTGTAATTATTCCAAAAATTTTGATTGTTTCTCTGAACATTCACAACAAAATTGGCTGATTCAGGATTGGCCCCGCAAGATTCTGCATTGTACCCATTATTATCGCAGATTTCACACCAACTAGGAGCTTGCTGAACTTCATTCACCTGTCCCTGTTGTTGGTTCATACTTAGTTTATTGAACTGAGTCATCATCTGATGTTGAAATGATTCTAGCTGTGCCGCCAAGGCATTGACACCATCCACCTCTATCAGCCCTACTTTTCTCTTTCCTGCTCCTCTCGATTACTCGCTGTGCCACTCTGGATTTCCCTAAGCAATCCTATTCAACAAAGTGTACAGCTCATCATAGGTCTTCTCCAATGCTTGCCAACCCGATGCAGAGTCTAGTAAAATTTTGGTGTGTGGGTCTAGACTCTCCACAAAGGTATGGGCTAGCACTTCATTAGACTGCTGGTGATGGGGGCAGTCTCTCAGTAATGACTTGAATCTCTCCCAATCCAAATATAAGTTTTCCTCTGGCCTCTACTTGAAGCTTAATATTACTTGAAGCTTAACATTTCACTCCTGAGTTTGAGCCTTGCTCAAGGAATGAATCATGAGGAACTTCTTGCTAAGTCGTCCCAAGAATTTATGGAATTTGGTGGGTTAGCTTTGAACTACCTCTTTGCCTCTCTCCCAACAATGAGAATGGGAAGAGTGTGGTCGGACATAATCAGTTGACACTTTGGTAGGGACGAAGGTGTCACCGATCTCCAAGAAGTCTCCGTAAGTGCCGTGTGGGTCCTCATGAGTCATCCCTTTGAACTGGTCACTAGAATGTAAATAACTGCACATATTCTATTTCAATTCAAAATTCCTCTGGGCCTGGTTTGCGGATACTAGATGTCACATTTGTTGCTAGTGGGATTGCCACTGCCAATCGGTCGGGCCGCCATTTGGTCAAGTAACAACTTAGCTTGACTTGCTGGTGAATGTTGTTGCAACTGCTCTTGTAATCTTTGCAACTTTTGTCTAAGTCTTCCTCCGGAGCAAATGCAATTGACGTTCAGGTTCCAACAATGGTTCCACCAATTCTCTATTCCTTGCTAGCTCCACAAGGACAACCTGTCACCTGTAATGTAGCAAACTAAGACTAGTTTTTCAAATACTTAAGGAAATTAAAATCACACAAAAATGTAAAAATTACCAAACTTCGCTAGTCCCCGCACAGCGCTAAAACTTGTTGCGCTCCAGCGCACTCGCAAGCGTACACGGTCATACAAATAATACAGTGTCCTTTTTTCAGAGCCGATGTCGAACCCACATGGATTGCACTAACTAAGAAATTATCAAGTTCAAGTGTTAAAATTAACCTTTACAAGTGTTGATTATATAAATTCCTGAGAAATTCTAATTATGTCTAGGGGTCATCACAATATACTTGAAACAACACAAGAAGCAACTAGAGTTAAGGCCCCAATAATCATGCAATGCTACAATTCACAACAGTTCAAGTATGAAAACTTCTGTTGTTTTCTCACTAATTAAAATTCTATGTTCATGGTCTTTCGAGCCTCTAAACATGACAAACTAGTATCACACCATATCATTGAGCCGGGATGTGACACCCTAATTCGTGAGCAATTTAATTAAGGATGTGGTCTGCTGAGTTTACGCCCTTGATTATGGACTTTCATACCTCTAATCATTTAAGCGAACTTAGCTTCACAACTACTTATACGAGTGCATGTGGATAGTTCTGCTGGTGTCTAGCTCTTCCCATTTTAGTAACCAAGCAAGGAAAAATAGGTATAATTTCTATCCTAATTGCGAATCCTATCATAAAAGTAGGAACTTTCCCCCTACATTCACTTGTTCTAGCCTAGGTTACTTTTTCAAGATTTTACCTAAGCTTAATGCATTTGTTTTCGTGGCCGATCACATAAAAACATCAATAATTAAGAATGCAAGACAAAACAACAACCAAGTCAAACCAATGAAGAATTCATGTATTTACAATCATATTACGTAGCCTCAACCCTAGAGGAAGGGTTTTAGCCACTCATGTTCATACAATTACTCAAAATCAAGCAACATACTTACAAGAATATTAAAAGAGAAGGAAAACAATGAACCCTACTGAGTTCTTCACTTCTCCCTTCGCTCCTTTATGGTATCCCAAAGATATTTCGTGATACTTGATTTTAGGAACTAAGGTTTTAATTTATAATTACGTGGAATTTTGCAAAATGTGGCTGTATATGAAACCGCCCGTGGCAAGCTGCCCGTCGCCTCAATTTACCTCTCGTGCTGGTAAACATGGAGGCTTACTTGTTTGTGTTCCTCAGCTGGTGTCCTCGCAGCGGGACTGTGCGCGCGCCATGTGGCTCGGGAAAGAATGGCAGATGGATAGGTGTGGCACGGCCTTGTCGCGCAGGGCCTCTCGATTGACATCCTCACGGTTTATCCTTGGTGCTGCACCTGGCCGGGCGCGGCACACGCACAACATGGCACGCTACCTAGCATGACCAAATTTCCCTTTGGCCCGCCAAACTTGCTTTCATTGGCCATCCAAGCTGAACTTCATTCCTTTGCTTCAACCGTCATTGTTTAATCCTTCACACATTTTACACCTACAAAACAAGGACTAATCATGTTGGTTACCGCATACCCACAAAATATTCAAATTCATGTATGATAATGTAATTAATTTAATTGCAAATGACTTAATTAAGTTATAAAATAGCATTTGGGCATGTAATTATGCCCAAGAGCGTAAGGTTGATCTTGTGAGTGAATACCCCGGTGATATACCAATTATATCAGCTATAGACCACCCATTGCTCAGATATTCCTCCCAATACAACCAGTGCTTCTACTTGTTGTCGAGCTTAGCTAAGATAATCACCAGGAGTGCCCTTCGTTTTCCCAAAATATGCATACCGTAGATGGGAAGGTAAATAATTTAAAGCAGGCGACGTGGTGGTTAAATGATGGATGGTTGTGATGGTGGGGTTGTACAATTCATGAGGTTAAGATCAAGTTTCTTCGGTTGAATAGAATAGCTGCCCAACCCTTTACTCACAAGAAACCTCGTCCAATCCTCCACCACTGCAGGATACTTTTCAAACATTTCTTTCAAAATTTCTTCCAAAATTTCTTTTCCTCTTCCACCCCCATTCCACAAACTTCTTCCCCTCTACCATGATTTGTAGTGATGGAGGCTTTTCTTCCTTTACCAACTGTTGGCTTGACATTTGAGATGTTAAGAATTCATTCCCGTCCTCTAACTATCCGATAGAAACTTCATGGTCCTTCACCTTTTGAGTGAGGTCCAAGAGATCATTTCGCAGCTCCCGAATCCCTAAATCAGTTGAAACACCTGCTCAAGCACAACCTCGAGCATGCTTTCAACGTGGACAGAAGAGGACCTTCACTTCGTTGTCTACTCGTTTCATCTATACATACAAAGTTCCGACCTTGATTTTCATTATAAGGATACCAATAGCCCCGTTGTCTTGTTGGTACCTCATATGAAAACCTGTCATACAATTCACTAGAAGCTTTATTTGCTTCATCACCACCATCAACACCACGTCTTTTCTCTTCTCTCCCCGACATCTCATCCATCAATTGGAGGGCTCTAACACAAGATGCCCCAATGGGATTCCTCGCAGCCTTTCAAAGGGACTTATTATCATACAAACATCAATTTAACAATGGGAGAATAGTACATAAGATGCTAAATTAACTCAACTGAATAATCAACTAAAGTCTATCAAACTATTTTCCCTAGAAACGACACCATTTTTGATAACACCCAAATTCAGTCCTCTTAATGAGAGAGTGTAAATGGTCGCTTGAAATAAAATATACCCGACGGGTGTCGGGGTCAGAATCCCATAGGAAATATTAGTTGGATCAGCATAATAGTTGTCTATCAAATTGAAGTAACTTATGTCAATGTCTCAAAAATAATAAAAAAATAGGGGAATCACAACTTGTATATTGAACTACAAAATTTTCCCAAAAATAGAGAAAGTGTAGAAAATACCAAAGGAGGGACTACTAGGGGTGTGAAATTATCAGGGCATCATCTAATTGGAATTATTAACATCTCCTTTCATTACTCAATACTATAATTAGTTGTGGACAAGGTGGCATCCTACATTTCTCAACCAATAAGGTCCCTATACCCTAGTATTCTCAAACTACAAAGCCTTTTCACAACAGCATATCAACTTAAAAGAATCAACTTTTTCTAGCTTTGATTCTCAATGGGTGTTTGAAAGTGGGTTTTGGCTAATTCTAGCCCAACCCCACATGATCAACACCCAATTACCTACTAATGCTCTATCACCCATACTTTAAATTTCTTTTCAATAAAAATAAGAGTAAATAAACAACCCACATTTTCAACTAAGAGTATTAGATTAAATTGGAGAAACACTAGAATTATACTAATTGAGAAAATCTAAAATCAATTGAAAAATACTCAATCCAAATCAATCCCAATCATCGACACACCCCTATCAAGGAAGTTAGCTACTCATATAAGTAGAAAAAGACATTGCCTTCAATAATAATTCAATATCCATTCAACAAAATGAGTAAGAAAAATTCAATCTCAAGGTTCTGATCTCCAATGGAGCTTCTACCTTTTCAAAAAGAAGAAGATGAGTGCTTCTAATTTAATACAATGCCAATAGAATAATTTGGAATAGAATGTGCAGTCTTCTTGAGATGTACAAAAATAGGGTACCAAAATGCTCCTTTCCGAGCCGGATACTTTTGCCCTTTCCGATGTGCCTACTTTTTGAGACATTGACGGTCTGTTAAAAGAATCTGTGGTCTGCCGGTCAGTCACAGCTGATGGCCAGTGATTTGTACTCACTTTAGCATTGAGCCGACGGTTCACTCCATGTTGATCCACCTGGCCCCTCCGCAATCAATCTTCCTACGCAGGCACCTGCGTTTTACCGGCGTTTCACCGGCGGTCCTTCATTGGAGCACCGGTCCTCGTCTCCAATTTCATGCTTTTTACCCAATTTCATGATTTTTATACTAAAAATTAAATACCTTACAAAGATCAACAATGGAGAAAAGCATAAAACCCACCTAAAAGACTTGTAAACTGAGCAAAAACTCATGTGTAAGAGCCTAATGTAAGTTGGAGACTTGAAACCGAGCAAAAAATCATGTCTGAGAGCCTAATAAGTTGGTAAATTACCAACTCATCACTAACTCCAAGTCTGAAACTAAATCGACATAACATGTCTAAATTGATAGATGTCCTCGATGATAAGGTCTCACCTAAAGCAAAGGGTTTAACCGAACCGATATAGGAACAAGCTGCACGTAAGTGAGACTAAGTTGGATCACCCAAACTCATATCATGAGATAAAAACATAGCATAGAGTATGAAGTCAGTACCTAAATGTAATTCAGTATGTATGTAAGTAAAACATGCTTAGTAAAATGCTAGTTGAAATCATGAAGATAAATCAAGAGGATCATAAGAGTAAGGACTACATAATAAAATCCATGTATCTGAGATATACGTAATCATGAGCTCATTATCATAACCAACATAATGACCTAAGATTTAAAAATAGAAATCATATGACTTGTGATATCCTAAATCGTAAGTAAAAAGCTCATAAACAAATTATTGGGGCAAAATCTTTCTATAAACATAATATCACGAGTCATAAAATAAGTAAATAAAATCATGAGGAACAATGAGACATGTCATAATCGACAACCACCATGTATGAGTGCATGATAATCCCACGCCTTGCTCATACGAGGGAGAGCTACAATAAGCCTTGCCGTGGTAAAGGATGAAAAAGGTGTTATCAAGCTGTGCCTCGGGCAGGGGAAAACCTTTGAGAGGTCCCAAATATAGGTACCTATGTTGGTGCGTGAGTTTATGAGACCAGAACCCTAACCCCAAGTCTACTCTTGCTAGACACTATTTTCAAAAGATGCATAGTGCTCATATAATCATATTCTCAAAACATAGCTTGAATATGAACTTTGGGAGTCTTGACTCCATATCATATCATAAGTTGCATTGGGAGTTTGACTTCAAATCGCATCATAAACCGATCTTATTATCCTTGGATAAAATTATAATAAGCAAACTTAACTTGCATGGGCTATCCTAAATCATAAAATCATGCATACTTGAAATGGACTTCATAAGTCAAAATCGCGGAAATCATAAGTTGAGAGTTCATAAACATTCATGCATACTAGATAACTCATCATACTTGAAATCATGGATCATAAGCTTGAATTTTCATAAACGCATAAAAGGGCATACTTTCTATTAACTTGAAATCATGAATTTATAATCAAATTATATATGTAAAATTTACCATTAGACAAAACATACATTAGAACATGAGGATTACAATTCCATAAACATAGCATAGACAATTTCATAGAATTGGGTTAAAGCCTAAGGAATCAATACACTTTGATTACAAACTTGAATTCACAACTAGAAGAAGTTTGGGGAAAATCTAGTGCATAAATCGCCTATTCATAGTCGTACATACCTGTGCAAACTAATTTCCAAATTAGTCTTGAGAGCTCAAGAGAATTAAGGAAGAAATTCTAGTTTGATCTTGGAAGAAAAATTCACAATTCATGCATGGGAGCCCAACAACTTGACTTAGGCTAAACCCTCTTAAAAAACTCATTTTAGGCATAAAATGAAATCATTAAAGAATTAAGATCTTGAGAAATTACAAAACCACCCCTGTGAAAGTGTGAAAACTTGAGTGCCGCCCACAACGACCCATCTAACGAGTCACAGGACTTGACAACTCATTGGACCATATGTTGTTTCCTAGGGTTGTTATGTGTAATACCCCGAAAACCTTGGTGATTAGACCAGGAGTTGAAATATAGAAAATCAAATTTTCTACACCCTCGTATCACAGGATGAGTCGTCCGCTGACGCATGGGTGCACCACGAGTCATTGAGTGACCTATAGGGAGAGCTTAAAATGGCTGAGATTATAGTTTGAGGCCGACTCAGGTGGGGACCACAGACGCTGTCAAATGCCCACGATACGTCAGGTGGTTTGTGGTCAAGTCATTGAATGAAGGATGAAGGATTTGGGCAAAGAGACATAACGACCAAATAATACGAGTCGCCGGGCACACCACGAGCCGTGGTGTCCCTCGCGGTGACTAGTGAAGATGTGGAGTCTCCGCAGATGATGAGAGGTGACCACGAGTCATGGTCAGGGGAGATGGCCGCTCCAGTCTCCTCGCAGTGGGAGGACTGGGCAGCGGTGTTTTTCCTCGCGGAATTTAGTAGGGTTTTTTTCCGTAATTCCTAAATTTCTAAGGCCTAAACTACGCCATTTTAAGCTAAGAATAGAGTGTTTTAACAGGGTAAGTTCATTATAGTCTTATTCACTTCCATTCATGCAAGTTTAGAAGTTCCTAGGTGATCAAAGCCTAAATTTCTCAAGTTCTTCCACAAATTCTCATTGGAAATCATGTGTGCTGTGAACAAGATTTCTACTAGTATGTAGAGTTATGAATGGGTGTAATTGTCCATACCCATGCCCAATCCCCTCTCAATTAATGAAATTCTAATTGATGAATTATAATTTTAAAAAAACAAAAAAAACATTTGAGATAGTCAGTTATATGAAATTGGAAATTAAATTATGATTGATGGGAAGATTTTACAATGTTTTCAATTAATAAATTATGTTTTCTCATGTTTTATAAACTATGATGTCATCCATGAAATTTCATGAAAGTTAAGATCTACTAAAGAATGTTTCATGATTTATTTAAATTTCATGTTATCACTTTACTACATGGATTTTGGAGTCTTAGACTTACCTTATTTTCAATTAGGTATGGTTTGAGCCAAGGCTCCTCATGTTATGATTTCAGATTTATGTATGTATGTTATGAGTCGCCTTCGTCACTAGACGATGGTTTAGCTTTATTGAAAAAATGATGGAGATATATGCACGTTTTTGGGAGTAGTGTCTAGCACTGAGTAGGCTAAGGGTCAGCCAACTCTATGTCTCTAACATGTACCAACGCATGCATGTCTGGGACATTTGGGACTCCCTTCCATCTTCCCGCCCAAGGGGCCTTCATCTTGATATCCATATTTTGGTAACGCCCTTAGCCTCAGAAAGGCTTTGGACGGATCTGCTCACCTAAGTGTGATAGTCGTGGACTACGTAATCTCTATCGTGGTATTGTCGGTTATATGATGGGTCTCCATTGTTCCTCATGATTTCAGTTATGCATGTTCATCACCAGATACAATGTTTACATCGTTTGACTCAATGTTCGCCTTTACTTATGATTATCAGGCTGTACTTTGGTTCATTCGATTCAAGTATGTTCAGATTATCATTTTAGAAACAGCATGCAAGACGCACTATTAGAATCTTATCTTGATTATGTTTTTATAATATGCATGATTTATGAATTTACTAACTTAGCGGTTTACATACTTTAATACTTGCATATCTCCACGCATCGACCGTGACAATTGCAAGGCCGTATCGTTTCATGATACAAGATCGTATATTTAGGCTCCACTTCGTCATTAGCCATACCTGCAGCTTTAGCACTTATCTGCCAGGGTTGGTGAGTTCTCATCTTTTAAGGGCCCTTCTTCCAGTTGTATCTATTACTTTCAGTTTCTGACTTTAGTGAGTTAGTTGGGGTGTTGTCCCATCAACTCACAAGATTTGAGGCTTTTCATACATGTAATGTAATCAACTTTGATTTTGAGTTATGTATTCCGATGTTCTGAGATTGTTAGACTTTCTCTATATTAATTATGTTAATCTTCCATTTTAATATGATTGATTTAGATGATATGTTCATTCCATGGGTCAACTTGGAGCCTCTCGAGATTGTTTGTCCCGTGTCTCGATCCGGCCTATGTTCGGTCCCGACAAACTTGGAAAGAGTATTAGGTTTTGATGTATCTTAGGGTGTCCGGAAGTCTCGTTAAGAGAGTCTTTATCATGGGTGTGAAGCGTGCCACACTTATGACTAAGAAGTTGCCGAGATGTTTAGGAAATGTTCCCTTCTTACATGATCTATGTCATGTGATGGAATGTCTCTATCCTTGTAACTCATGATATATGCGTTTAGAGAATAATTCCTCCTTACCAAGTCACTGGAAGAAGAAACAGGAATGGAGATGGCTAAGAGAATGACAATGGAGATGGGCACCAGTAAGCTCCACCAGCCCATGAGGAGCATAAAATTCTGAAGGTGCTCTACGCTAAGTTTCGGGAAGCCACTTAGATGTTAGCTCGTGCCTTGACCGACCGTAAATCAATGTGCAGCGCATTTCAGAACGGGAATGCATCGGCGGCAAGAGTCAGAGATTTTCTGAGGATGAACTCCTGAGTTTTGGTCAAAGGTGGACTGAGGATCCACATGAGTTTATTGATGAGGTTTCTAAGATCACCCACTGGTGACCAGAGAGAAGTTGCGCCTCCGATCTAGCCTCGTATCATTGAAAGGGGTTGCGCACATCTGTCTGGCAATGGAAGGATAGTAGGGAAGTTGGAGCAGTTCCCATGGGCTGGGAGGAGCTTGAGGCTGCATTTATTGACCGGTTCTTCCCTCATGAGATGAGGGAGACTAAAGAAGCCGATTTTTTGAACCTAAAGAAAGGAAAAATGACATTTCAGGAGTATGCCTTGGAGTTCACTCACTTACAAATAATGCACCTGAGATGGTGTCAGATCTAGAGCTCCTAGTGAGTCGATTCATGCATGGCATAAAAGACTACTTAGTTAAGGATTGCTTGACCGTGATGCTTCATCAGACATTAACTTTGGCTCGATAGTCTCGTACGCCCAGCAGATGGAGGCAGTGTAGATGAGTTAGTGGGAGAGAGAGGCCAAGAGGGCCAGGACTGGAGGCCGGATTCTTCCAGCGGAGAGCCAGTGGACATCGTCACAGTCCCCCTAGAGGATTAACCTCTGCGCCTTCACTCTAAGTGCCATCCATATCCGTGCGCGATCGCAGGTGATGAGCATTAGGCTCTAGAGGACGTAGTAGCAACCCGCAGAGACCAGCACATCATAGTGTAGCAAACGGACGGCGGCATATAGGTTAGTGCTTGGTAGGTTCAGTAAGTTCCTTTTCGGTGTGGTAATCCTAGACATATGCTTAGGATTTCCCAAAGCAACAAGATAGGGTCATGATAAGGGGCCGAGGCCCAGTCTCGAGTTCAGAAGCCCACTAGCATGCCTAGCTCCAGTAGGGACATCTATCAGTGCAGGTGTAGTTAGCGTCAAAACAGATTCTATGCCCTAAATCTCAGAGAAGGAGGTCTCCTAAATGTAGTCACTAGTATGTTATGAGTATTCCACCTTATGTATATGTATTGTTATATCCAGGCTACTTTATCTTTTGTGATGCCCTATGTTTTTAGTATTTTAAAAAGTCTGTCCTGAAATCCTATCAGAACCCTTCTTAGTCTCTACTCCAGTCGATGATTCAGTTATAGCTAAACGAGTGTATAGATGTTGCCCAATCACAAATTTCTTCAAAAGGTCACCTCAAAGACATTTAGTAAAGTTGATAATCGATTTGATGTTATCCTCAACATGGATTGGTTATATGTATGTTATGCCTCAGTCAATTGTGGAACCTATGCAATAGAGTTTAGATTTCCGGGAGAGCCAGTCATAGAGTGGAAGGGTAGTTCAAATTTCGTGCCTGTAGGCTACCCATTTACTACCTTAAGGCTAGGAAGATAATTTCTAAAGGTTGCGTGTACCATTTAGTTAGGGTTAAGGATGCTACGTCCGAAACCCTGACTATCCAGTCAGTTCCTGTAGTGTGTGAGTATCAAGTGGTGTTTCCAGATGATTTAATAGGAATCCTCCTAAGCAGGAGATCGATTTCTTGTATTGAATCTTCTTCCCCATACGCAACCTACTCATTCCTCCTGCTGCACGAGCTCAAGGAGTTGAAGGAGTAGCTAGCCGGGATCTTCTAGACAAGGGATTCATCAGACTCCAGCAAATACCCAGGGTGCACCAGCTTTTATCCGCAAGAAGGATGGTTCTCTGCATGTGCATTCATTATCGACAATTAAACAAGGTTACCATCAAGAATGTGTATCTCTCCCCAGATTGATGATTTTCTTGACCATCTTTAGGGTGCTAAGTGCTTTCAAAGATAGATCTAAGATTTTGATACCATTAGCCTGTGGTTCAGGGGAGACATCCCAAAGACAGCCTTTTATGACTCGGTACGGTCACTATGATTTTGTAGTTATGTCTTTGACTAACGAATGCTCCTATAGCGTTTATAGATTTGATGAATTGGGTGCCCAAGCTATATTTGAATATGTGTGATTGTGATTATAGATGATATTCTCATATACTTGGAGAAAGGAGGAGCATGCCGCTTCATTTGAGAGTAGTGCCAGACACTAAAGGATTATCAGTTGTATGCCAAATTCTCAGAATTCATGAGTTTTGGTTGAACTTAGTGGCATTTTAGGTCATGTGGTGTCAAGTGAGGGTGTGCGGTGTGGACTTTAAAAAGATAGAAGCGGTAAAGAATTGTCCTTGACTGGTGAATCCTTCAGACTTCAGGAGTTTCTCGGGTTTAGCTGGTTACTATCAGAAGTTTGTTGAAGGGTTTTCATCTATTGCAACACTGTTGACTAAGTTGAACCAAATCAAAGTGGTCAATGGCCTGAGTTTGTGAGAAGGGCTTCCAAGAGTTGAAGACTCACTCACTTCAGCACCAGTGTTGACCTTTACCTTAGGGTACCGATGGGTTTGTGGTATTGTACGCTTCAAGAATCGGCACGGTAAAGTATAGCCTATGCTTCTAGCCACCGAAGGTCCATGAAAAGAACTTCCCGACCCATGACCTTGAATTGGTCATGTGGTATATGCCGCAAGATTTGCAGACATTATCTTTATGGGGTCCAAGTGGGTTGTGCTATGGAACACCAAAGCCTATAATATGTTTACCTAAAAGGATTTGAATCAATGTCGAGAAGGTGGTTGGAGCTTTTGAAGGATATGAAATGAATGTCCTTTATCATTCAAGAAAGGCTAATGCAAGGAAAACGCTCTTAGAAGAATTTCCATGGAGAGTGTGTCCCATATAGACGAGGAAAGGAAGGAGTTAGTGAAGGATGTAGATCGTCTGCGGTATCATCAGGAGTTCGTCTTGTTGACCTTCGACAGATGGTGGTGTCATTGTTCGCAATGGGCCGAGTCATCCTTAGTGACCGAATTCTAAAGCAGACAAGACAAGGATCCTATTTTTGGTGAAGTTGAAGGAAGTCGTTTCAAAATCAGAAGGTAGGTGCCTTCTCCAAAGGGGAGATGGGGTGCTTCTATTATTAGGGTCGCTTGTAAAACCTGGGTGTTGATGAAGATTTGATAGATCGAATGTTGTACGAGGCTCATGGTTCTAGATAATCTATAGACCTGTGTGCCACCAAGATGTACCGTGACCTACGGGAAGTCTATTGGTGGAGTGGGCATGAAGAAGGACATAGCAGAATTTGTAGTTAAGTGTCTAATCATTAATAGGTGAAAGTCGAACATCAAAGACCTGAGGTGCTTGAAGACATAGTGTCCCTACTTGAAAGTGGAAGAGACCAATATGGACTTTGGCTACGTGGCTGCCTCGCACTCGCCTATAGTATGTGTAACACCCTCGAAAGGGCTAAGAATAGACCCGGGAGTTGAAGTTGAAAACTAAAGAAAACCTGGCATTTTGCGCTAGGACGACTCGGGAGGTACAAATCGTGAGGACCTCCGACTCGTGACTCGAGTCTTGATGAACTTCGAGCTCCATGTCATACCACACAAGTAGTCCTACGAATTGTGGTATGTAGGTAATGACTCGTGGTTGGGAGTCGTGGTGAAATTTTTAGTGGTGCTAGAGTGAGTCCTCACGGGACATGGTACGACTTGTAGGATGTAGCAACGAAAGTCGTGGTGAGGAGTTTGGTTAAGTCATATTTGGTATCGGCGGATGGTACCACGACCGATCGTGATGACCTGTGAGATGATACTACGAGTTGTGGTATGCGAGTTGTGGCCAAATTCACAAGAATGAAAAGTGGAGAGGCGACTATGAGTTGTTACGTCATGGTGCTGGACTTCCGTGGTACGAGTTACGTGGTCGGGCTAGAACTATTTTTTTTTTAGGGAAATTTCATTAAGGGCAATTTCAACTTTTCTATGCTTTTGATCACTAAACCACGTCGTTTTGAGGTCGGGACAGGGTCTTTTAAGGAGGAAATATTCATGCTAAGTCTAATGTGTTATTTGCAAGAACTAGAGAAGGAGGTAGGAGGAATTTCAAGTGTTCTTCTTCAATTCTTCAAGTTTCCACCTAGGGCTTTTCAAAGGAGTTAAGAATCAAGTAATTCCAGGTATGTGGGGTTTTGAATGGGTAGTTTAGTACCTACCCTTTCTCAATTTCTCCCTAATTCTATGTTTGAAGTTACCAAAACTTTATGGGTCTTTATCAAATTGCATGATTCCTTAAAATTTGAAATGAAGTCGTTGTGGTATGTCTAACTTATGAATTTATAATTTTTTATTTTTGAAATTTGAATTTAATTCTTCAATGTTTCAATATTTTTTTTATGATTTAACCCCCCTAAAAGTATAGATGCTCAATCATGAGAAATTGTTAGTAAAGTTCATGGTCATGATGATTTCTACAATTACGAATTTTTAAATTTTAAGCATGTCTTCAACTTCTCATATTATTATGATAATGTTCCCATAAATTTAAGCATTTCAATCATGATTGAAATTATGGGCAATGCCCACATGTCGCTTATGATTTATGAACTATGATTTTGGCCGATTCATGGGCCCAATGACATGGCTAGTATTATGAACCTCTACATGATACATTCCCTACGATTTAACTAGCTATGCATGTCATGTATGAATTTAAGTGGCACGTTGCATGTTTTGGGAGTAGTACTTAATACCGAGTAGGCTCGGGGCCTAGGTTACACCCCGAATCTCCGAACTACGTGCAACTCGTAGGGTTATTCCCTGGGATCTCCCGACTGCCCCTGCTCCCATGGGGCCTTCATGAGTGATATCACTCTCTTTCATGGTTCATACCCTTGGCAAGGTATGAACGGACTCCCTACTAGGTTTACAGGTCTGGCTCCATGTGTGCTCATATGGGGTATGTCGGTTGTAGAAATCTCCCATTGTTCCTCATGGTTTTAATGCATGTATGGTTATGTTCTTTTGGCTCAAGTTATGTTTTATGAAATATTTTCTAACATGTTATTACTATGATAGGATTACAAATATTTTGGAAATCTTGAGCCTTACGATATACTTACGATTTCAGACTTATGATCATGATGTCCCTACTCCTATAACTTTTATATTTTTGAAGTATTGTCTTGCATACCTTACATACTCGCACTCAAGTACCGACCCACATATTTTCGTGATCTGCCCGTGTGTTCAGCATCGCCCGCCTTGCTCTCAGTTCTCGCTCTCATCTTTCAAAGGGTGACTCCTCATGATTCGAGGCTTCATGTTTAGATTCGTGTCTATTTTTTTTTTGTTTTAAATGTTGAGGTCGGCTGGGATTTTGTCCCTTCATGTATTTAGCCACTTATGTTTGATCATGTATTTTGTTTCTTATAACTCATGTTATGATTTTCAGTTAGTTCATGATTATTAAGTTAATCTTTTCTGATATCATGTGAATGAATTAGTTATATGCTCATGCCATGGGTTGACATGGTCTCTGGCTCCTTGTCCCGTGTCTACTATCACGATTGTACTCTTGATCATGATATATGACTCTCATTTGGGTGGTTGTAGACAGGTTGACTAAGGCAGCTCATTTTCTACCAGTCAAAACTACTAATTTAACGAAAGATTATGCTACTTATACATTCGGGAGTTAGTTTGGTTGCATGAGTTCCATTGTCCGTCATACGGATGAGGTACCCCGCCTTACCTCCCGCATGTAGAGATCGTTCCAGAAGGGCCTTGGTACCCAGGTTGTTTAGCACAATATTTCACCTGCAAATGGATGGACAGGCCTAGCTGACTATTTAGACTTGAGGATATGATGAGAGCGTGTGTAATCGATTTCAAGGGTAGTTGGGATGATCATTTTTCTCTCATTGAATTGGCATATAACAACAACTACCGTTCTAGCATTCGGATGGCTCCATTTAAGGCTCTTATGAGAGAAGGTGTAGATCACCTATTGGTTGGTTTGAAGTCAAATGAAGCTTGATGATAGGACCAAATTCACCATGAGGCTGTGGACAAAGTTCAGCATATAAGGGACAGGTTAAAACAGCTAAAAGTTGCCAAAAGTCCTATGCGGAAGTGAGGAGGTGAGGAAGCTTGAGTTTGAAGTTGATGATTGTTTTGAAGGTATCCCCATGAAAGGAGTGATGAGATTCTCAGGAAGAAAGGAAAACTCCCTGCCCCTATTATGTCATAAGTACCGACAGAAATGGGTTGGCAAGGTAGAATATGAGTTGGAGTTTCCTCAGAATTAGCTTTAGTTCATCTAGTTTCCATATCGCTCTTAACGAAGTGTTTGGGTGATCCAGCTCTCCGGTTGTTCCTAGTGACGTTGTTTCGTGAAAGATAGCCTTAGCTATGAGGAAGTTTCGGTGGAAATACTCATTCGGCAGGTTCAGAAGCTAAAAACAAAGAAGTAGCCTCGGGCCAAGGTTTTATGGATGAACCAGCATGTGTTGAGGGAGCTACATGGAAGCCGGCGTATATGATGACTAAATACCCACATCTTTTCCTTCCGCTCGGCTTCAAGATTGAGGTATCGGTTTCTCCTTAGTACTCCTATTCAGTTTCATATTCAATTCATGTGCCCCAGTTTCTTCTATATCAATGAATGTATGTGTGATATAGAATTGGTTTTGTCATGTTCAATTCGAGTTAGTCACTCCATCAATTTTCAAAGATGTTATTACAAGAATTGAGTATGATGATTGAATTTCTTTGCTTTCAGTATGTTTTCCCACATTTGAGGATGAATGTTTCAATGGCGAGATATTGTAATACCTCCCGAAAAACCCTAAGTTTAGACACGGGAGTTGAAATGGAGAAAATAGGATTTCCGCACTGTGTCACAAGATGAGTCGCCCACAATCGCGGGTGAACCACAAGTCATATAGTGACTCATGGGGAGGGTGTTGGACATGGATGATATTTTGGAGTTTGAGGCTGACCACGGGTGGGACCACGAGTTGTGGTCAAATAATCTTCATGAGTCAGCCAGGTGGTCTGTGGTTAAGTATTGAATGAAGGATGAAGGATTTGGGCAGTGTACTTAACGACCAGTCACCACGAGTCATCGAGTGCACCACGAGTCGTGGTGTCCTCGTGGTGACCACTGAAGGTGGAGTTCCAGTGTGGTGGCGTACGAGAGGTGACCACGAGTAGTGGTCAAGGGCAACGGCCATCTAGTCCCCTCATATGACTCAGCAACGTTTTTCCCCGCGAATTTATTAAGGGCTTTTCTATAATTCCTAAGTTCCTAAGGCCTAAACTAAATATTTTAAGCTCAGAATAGAGTGTTTAAGAGGGTGTCGTATTATAGGCTTACCACTTCTATGCATGCAAGTCTAGAAGTTTCAAAGGGTTATCAATCCTAAATTTCATGCAAGTTCTTCCCAAATTCTCATTGGGAAATCAAGGAAGTTGTGAAATCAAATTTCTATAGATATGTAGGGTTATAAATGGGTATAATTGTCCACACCCACGCCCAATTGCCACTCAATTCATGAAATTTCTAATTGGATGAATCTATGGGTTTTAACCTAATATGTAAATCCTCTAAGTTTCAATCATGAGTATGACCCAAGCATGTTTCTAATGTTGAATTATGCTTAATGAGCAGATTTTATAATGTTTTCAATTATGAAATTATGTGTTTCAAGTTTTATAAACTATGATGCCCATCCAAGGAAAGTTCATGAAAGTTGAGATCTATGAAATATGTGTTCAAGCATGATAAGATGTTTATAAAGAAAGTATGATTTCGAATTACCCATGTTTATGTTCATGTTTTCGAATGATCGTTTATGTCAAGTATGTTTAAGTATTGGGTAAGCCCATATGATCAAGTATGTTTCACGATTTATCTTAAATTTCATGTTATCAGCTTACCATGGATTTTGAGTCTAGACTCCCACTATTTTCAGCTTGTGGTATGGTTTGAGCCAAGACTCCTCATGTTATGATTTTTGATTTATGTATGTATGTTATGAGTCATCTTCATCACTAGACAATGGTCTGCACTTTCGTTGAAAATGATGGGGAGCATATGCATGTTTTTGGGAGTAGTGTCTAGAACTGAGCAGGCTAAGGGTCCGGCAACCCTATGCCTCAGAACTATGCGCCAACATAGGTATGTTCAGATTATTTGGGACCTCCATTGTGATCTTCCCATCCCATGGGGCCTTCTAGCCTTGATATCTATCATGGTAGCATCATTTGCCCTAGAAAGGCTTTGGGTGGTTCTGCCCACTTGAGTGTGATAGTCGAGATCACATAAACTCTATCGTGTTAATGTCTGTTATGTGACAATAGTCTCCCATTGTTCCTCATGATTTCGTTATGCATGTCTATCATCTTCATGATACTATGTTTTCGTAAGTTTGACCCAATATTCCGCTACGGCGATTATTAGTTTTCAGCTTTGGGTCATTCGGCTCGCTATGATATTCGCTATGTTCGTGAGTATGATTTCGTAAAATAGCACGCAAGCCCCACTCTCGTAATCTTATCTTATTATGTTTTACAAGATACATGATTGATGATTTTACTTACTTAGCGGTTTTACTTTACCTTTCATACTCGGTACATTCCACGTACTGACCGGGTATTACTCTATATTGTATCATTTCATGATACAGGCTCGAATATTCAGGCTCCGCTTGTTATTATCCGCACTTGCAAATCTTTAGCACTTAATAAACAGGTTGGTGAGTCCTCATATTTCAAGGGCCCTTCTTAGGTTGTATCTATTACTGCTTGCTACTTTAGTGAGTTAGTTGGGGCTCCTGTCCCATCAACTCGTCAGTAGTAGATGCTTTCAGACATAATGTAATCAGCTCGCTGAGTTACGATTCTCGATAAGTTATAAGATTGTTATACTGCCATACTAATTATGTTAATCTTCCGCTTTAATGATTGAGTTAGATGATATGTTCATGCTACGGGTAGACTTGGAGCTTCTCAGGGTTCTTTGTCCCATGTCTCGATCCGGCCTTATGTTCGGGTCCTGACATTACTTTACTCTTCTCGGTTTTCCCACCAACGACAGACAGATGGGTCATTATATGAAATGACGACTCATCACTCCTTTTGGTTTTACCACTTCTCCTACTCTGCCACCTTTTCCAAAACTCCAAACAACGGATTCCCACAACAACTTGCTACTTTCCATCCTACGGGGTCGTTGTCTTCCGTCGCCACCGAAACAAGATTTGAATCCTTTCTAAACTCCATTCAATGACTAGTTACGATGACTCATTGATCACCCAATGAGTCGTTTCTAGGATCATTGTTTCTTGGGGGCCTTTGACTTGATGCTTACAACCAAATCTTACAACGAGTCGTCCTGAGCCGTTTTCTGACTCCTCGCAATTTTTCTTATTTTCTCTATTTCAAACCCTCTGGTCTAATCTTAGAGACTTTCAAGGTGTTCTCACCTTGGAAAATTAGTCCATGAATGTAGACTAAGTATATTGTAAGGTTAAAAAGAACTACAATCCCAAAACCTGAACAACTGAATTTACGAGTGACCACATCAGGAGAGCACTCCTACTCCTAATGAGAAAATAGTGCATAGAACCTATTCAGTGTTGATTGCCACTATTACTCAGAAGAAGCACTTGCTGAGATGGGCAAGCTACTGGGACCTCCAATTGCTTCCTTTGCCTAACCAAATGACATCCCTACACATATGCCCAAGTTGATATACTCAAAGAAAACATCCGAACCAACCAAACACTCGCTAGGTGTCTCGCCATACTTCCTTACATGGATAAGTGAGCTCCCTTGACATGCCCTCTGACGCCTCGATCCTGATGCTCCACCTCTCTGATCTCCTCGAGGCCTGGGCAAAATACAGGTTGATGATGGAGCTAGGGATAAAGACCCTGGTGGAGCTGAGGTCAATGCCCGCCACTAGACTCTCCGATGAAAGTGCCCATAACTCCTTGTCCCGGCCCCCTTCACCTCTCTCTCCTTCTCCTTCATCTGCTCCAGCTTCTATATGCTGGGCATATATAACCAACCGGGAGAAATATATATGTTATTGATCAACATGGCGGTCCTTCACTCCTTGACCAAGGAATATGCCACTCCATTCACAAACTTGCTCACACAAGCCCGAGGGATCAACAACCATCTCCAAAGGTATACTTAGACAACCTGGTAAAGTCCAAAGCATACCCTTGACAGCCTTGTTATTCTCTTTCAAGTTGACGAACTCTGCTACCTTTGCCTCCTTGAACTCCCTAAGAAAGAATCTATCCAAGAAAGCACCACAAACTCATCCCAACTCCACAAGAACCGCCTTCCAACTCCCCTACTATACTTCCACCGATAGAATTGGACCGAGCAACCGATGCTGGGCATATTTTCATATCCATTTGCAATTTTTTACCCATATTTGATCATGTTTTGAGTTAATAATTCTTAATTTATGCTTAAATTCATATGTGTTTATAAAAAAGTGCTAACAAATGATTTAAGTTTATTTGAGCAGGAAACTAGGCAAATGGGCTCAAAATGCATGCATGAAATGAAAGATTTAAGGATCTGACAGGGTTGGTGCTATGGCTGACGCACCGCACCAAGTCCAAAACTTCAAATAAAAATCTTAGTTCGGTGCTAAGTGGTTGGGGCGGCGAGCTAGACCCTATCTCGGAGCCGAAATTGCTATAAATTTGACTAAGTCTTCGTAGCGAGATAGGAGGGCAAGGCACCAAGGCCAAGCTAAGTCTTGAACGCCAAAAGTTGCCATATAAAGGCTCATCTATAAATATAGCTATAGGTAATTTGTTACGGAATTTTTAATATTACACCTCGTAAAATTCTCAACACTTAGCTGGAATTATTCGCATGTTGGTTAAGAGTTTTAGAATGCCTTACGTGTGAGAAAAGGGCCCGGGAGAGATCGGACAAACGCTGTTGAGAGTCGCAAGGCAATGTGACATATAAATCGCATTCGACAAATGCGACTTAAAGGGGTTCAGTCCAAGTATATAAATCCCCACTTCAATTTTTTTTTTGGTCATTTTCATTCTTCATTTCCCGAGAACGAATCGTAAACAGTAGTAGGGATGAAGGTTCAACATAAATTTCCTTCCGTTTATGCCATCAAACGTAGTCCAAACTGAAATTAACTTCGGGTAGCTGCTATAAAGCTACAGAGTATCTTTACCGAGTTATTTTGTGAAATCCGCCGACGAATCGTCGTCTCACCGAGCCAAGGTAAGTGGAATTTCTCCAAACTAGTGTTAATATACTCCCAGCATTAAAGTGAGTTTTCTCCCTTCTAGACCTCCGAGAAATTATGAGTTTTTGGTCATTCTTTGATAAGTCGAAGAATAGGGCAAAGAGGGTATATCCATAAGTATGGTTTTTCTCAAAATAATAGTACAATTAATTCTATTCTTCGTGAATATGAATACAGTTGGGATAAATAGCTAACCTAGCCGAGCTATGCTTAGTTAATAAGAAAGTCGGTAGTTGAGGTATGTAAAGCAAGTTTTTTTCGGCAAGCTAGTAGTTCCAAGATAGAAAAATAGTACAAATTCCAAAGAGGAATATTTTAGAAGCCATATATTATATTCAGTATGAGTTCGGTAAGCATGTTAGAATTATTATACAGTGTTCAGCATGAAACTCAGTAAAACATAATTTCTAGCAGAATATTCCGTAAAATATTATTTCCGACTCAAGATATCTCAAAGACGATTCAACATATTTCAAGATCGTATCTCAAGATATTTGATGAGATAAAGAATAGAATACCAGAATATAAATATTATTATCCGATTCAGTGTATATATATATTACATGCGGTTATTGCTATCTCGTGGAGACATGATTGTTCTCGTCTTAGGCAACCTTAGAGCTTCCTTGACCGCCCAAAGGTTAATAGTCAGACGACTCGCCCGCCAGAGGGTGAGGATACACGTCTCTACAGAGTGTCATGCTATCCGGCCAAGGACAAAGATAGGATGCAGATTCCCATTAGCAGGGCCGACGAAGACTATACCACACCCCCTCGCCGAGCGCTTGCGCCCTGGTGCGACAGCGCTTAGATTATAGATTTTGTGGAGTCCTCCGTACTCAGATACAGCTATAGTCAGGGGCCCAGCGAGCCCAAGTTGCATACCCAGGGGGCCGGCTGGATGCTCATAGTTACTAGGTGGATAGTATGACCTGGGTAGGGTATATAGATTGTGTGCTTGTTGGTACCTTACGGCTTGTGGCCGGTATGTTCTTGTATGCTATGATCTCTGCTAGTTATTAATAGATAGAAAGTAGACCGCCATGTAATTTGGTATGACTCTTTTACTTTCAGTAAAGTTACGCTTTTTTCGCTCAGTCTCACTCATCTCCTATTACTTCAAGATTCATCGCATTATTGCTTTTAAGTTACTAGCTATTTCTTGCATACTCGCACGTGGTACCGACGCCCGTTTGGGGCGCTCGCATTACTTGCCTGCAGGTACTCAGACGAGGAGCAGATCCCTGTTCCAGCCAGCGTACGAGTCTTCGCCCCCATTATCTAGAGCTGACAACTAAAGGCTTCATCTTCCCTTTTGTTTGTACAAAGATGGTAGGACGGGCCCCGTCCCGACCATCTTATTATTCTTAGAGGCTTGCGGATTGTATATTCCCTGTGGTTAGTTGTACTGGTCGTGTGGGGCCGTATGTATGTTTCAGTTTTTATGTGATGGTCGTGTGGGGCCTTGTTCGGGGCTTATCGCCATGACCTTTTCAAATAGCGCATCGCTCAGCACTTGATTATACTTTTCAGTGATATCTAGTCAGCATGGTGGCCTTATCGGCCAGCATAGGTTCCCGATGCTCAGTTGTTCGTTAGCCGTTATATTCCTGGCTGTGTGGCCATGTGCCTAGTCAACCGGAGGTTGTATTTACAACCGTTATATAGCTCGCGTTTTCATAAATCCGTAATTAGAGCCACTCTTGGCACCAAAGTGCTTAGGCTCGTGAGTCCAAAGAGTCCAGTTCCGTGAGGGCATTAGGTGCCGCCATGCCTCCTAAGGTGGGTGTGAAAACTTGGTATCAAATCAAGTCGTATCCCATGTGAGTCCGCAAGTCGCAAGGTAGGAGTCTGCCTATGGATGTGTTGTGCACCACATACCATAGGCAGAAGGCTGGGCAAGGCATGGTAGGGTTGTTACTCTTTTCTTCATATTCGGGCCGTGCTATAGAGCAAGACAAGATAGGGTTGAGTCCTAAAGCTTATTATACTTTTTGTTTACGTATAAAATGTCAAATCGTGGACATCTTATCGCAGTAGAAGATTGACATAGCAGCAGGAGAGGTGAAACGAGCAGGATGCCTCAGCCTCATTTAGAACTGGGCCCATATGAGGGCGATACAGAGGCATTGATTCCGACCTTCTCAACAATCTCCACCCCATCAGGAGCCACTGGGGACCCACACCAATTCTGACAGCTTCCTATAGCTACACCATCCGACTAGGAGGCTGCAGGGAGTGCATTAGTTATGTTAGCGCAAATGAAGGCTACCAAATAAGCAATAATGCCACCTACAAAGGGCGTAATTATCGTGTGGGCCTGTGAGTTCGAGGTCCGAGAATTCCTAGCTCTAGGTCCCCCACGCATCGACAGACGAACAGAGACCCTCAGGACTTCCTGGATCAGATGCAGAGGATTTTTCGAGTAATGCATGTTACATCTACAGAGTCGGCTGAATTTGGTATTCCACCGCGGATATTGCCGTGTTTTGGTATGAGAGTTGGGAAAGGTCTCGAGGGAGAGAGATGTTGCCCTCCGACTGGTCTAGCTTTTCAAAGGCCTTCTTGGACCGTTATCTACTACGAGAGAGATCCGACAGGCTCGGATGGACCAGTGTTTTTACACCTGGGAGCAGGGGGGCGATAAGTGTTCGAGAATACACTCATAGCCGATTCTTTGGCCCGATATGCTCCAGCCTTTGGTAGACCATGCCACTCCAGAGTCCACCGATTTATTACATAGGTCAAACCAAGAGTATATTGAGGCCTGTATGACAGCTACTATGGGAAGATATGGATACGTTTCCGAGTACAGGCTTTTGCTTAGACTATTGAGGGGGCCTCGTACAACGGCAACAGGATAGTGTGCATTTAACAATGTGAACAAGGCGTAGGGGATGACAGATGAGTTGCGGGGAGATTCTAGAAGGCCTAGGCCAGAAGCTGTCGATAGACCTCCTAGACCCCCGCCTCCATCACAACAGAGGGTAGATCCAGTCACCGAGGACAGTCGAGTCCGGCGAAAGTTCTCGAATGCAGGTTCACCTAGTAGAGGAGGGTAGAATAGAGAAGGTATACACCACCACTTTGCCCTATTTGCAGCCGACGCCACTCCGGAGCTGTGACATGGCTCCACAAGGTGTTATATATGCAGTCTGGAGGGTTATGTGATGAGAGATTTTCCTGCCAAAATAGTGACCGTGGATAGACAGATACAGCACGCCAGGATGCTAGCTCCGTAGCTCTAGCAGGGTGCGTGCCCTCGTGTTCAAGCAGCGCAGGCCGAGGCGCATCAGGGGCCTGTAGTTCAGGTGCGGGCCCAAGCCGTACCTATGGATTACCGGGGAGACAGGATTCAGAGTCTTCTCCAGATGTTGTGACAGTATGATGACTATTTGCTCACCCCGCTATGTATTAATCGATCCGGGATATACCTCGGTTCCCATGTTACCCCATTAGTGGCTCGAAAATTAAGTATTGTACCAGAATTGCTTCGGAAACCCTTTTCAGTCAGGCACCCACAGGACTCTATTATAGCCGTGGCGGTCTATCGAAGGTGTATAGTAGAGGTTGCTAACCGCGTCGACCGCGTAGCAGACGGTAGAGTTAGAAATGGTTGATTTTGATGCCATTATGGGTATGGATTGGTTAGCTCCATGCTATGCCAATGTAGAATGTCGGACTAAGACGGTCCGATTTCCACTTTCCAGGAGGCACACGAGAATGGAAGGGTAGTACAAATAAGCAAAAGGTAGGTTTATTTCCGATATTCGAAGTGAGAAAGTTGATAGCCGTAGGGGCATTTACCATTGTCGTAGTTCAAGATGTTCGGGTAGAGCCTCCGACTTCAGCCTGTTCCAAATGGTTAATGAATTCCCCCGATGTATTCCTAGATGAGCTACGTGGTATTCCCTCGGAAAGGGAAATAGTCTTTGCAATTGATTTATTACAAGGAATAACCCATATCAATTCCCTTGCGCATAGCTCCCGCCGAACTCGTGAGAACTAAAGGAGAAACTGAAAGATTTGTTAGACAAGGGATTTATCGCCGAGTAATTTTCTGGGCCTTGCGGTGCGCCGTTCTATTTTTAAAAACGAAGGATGGTTCCCTCCGCTTGTGTATAGACATCGACTACTAAATAAAGTTATTGTCAATAATATGTATCCGCTTCCTGTGATAGATGATCCGCTTGACTGCCATAAGGAGCTAGATATTTATCCGAAATTGACTTAAGGTCCGGATATCATCGCCCGGGTTCGGGAAAGGGACATTCCAAAGACTACCTTCAGAACCGTGATACGTCCATTTTGAATTCTTAGTCGTCCTTTGGGCCGACGAATGCCCCAACCGTGTTTATGGACCCGATGAATAGTATTTTCAAGCCATACCTGGACTTGTTCGTGATAGTGCTTATTGACGCATATTCTAGTGTATTCTCTTAGAGGAAGACCACCAAGATCATTTGTACGTGCCGTATTCTTAGGACCGCGCCTATATGCACAAATTTCTCAAAATTTCAATTCTTGGCTGAATTCATAGCCTTTTTGGGTCATATCAGGCCGGATGCTGGTATACAAGATACCCAAAATAGAAGTAGTAAAAGTTACGGCCTATACCTACCATTCTAATCATTGCTTACGCTAGCCTTCAGGTTATAACAGCATTTACAAGAGGTTTGTTGAAGATTTTCCACCTTAACAGCACCTCTGACTAAATCCGGATGCAGAAGGCAGCAAAATTTCAGGACTGAGGCATGTGAGCGTAGCTTCCAGAATTGGAAAGACAAAGCAACATCAACTCCATTGTTAGCATTTTCGCTAAAAGGTACTGTAAGGTTATGCGCTTTATTGTGAGGTTTCGGGTGTTGGGTTAGGGATGTGTCGATGCAAAGATGGTAAAGTAATTGCTTATGCTTCCGTACAACTCCGAGGAAACATGAAAAGAATTCTACCCATGACCTGAATTGGCCGCAGTGATTCCACGCCTTGGAAGATATAGAGACATTACTTGTATGGCGTCCATGTGATATTTTCAACGATCATAAGAGCCTACGTTGTATCTTCACCTGCATAGAACCTGAATCCTGTGGCAGCGTCGCAAGTTAGAGCTGTTGAAAGACTATGATGTGAATATTCGATATCACCTGTGAAGGACAATGTGGTGCGTACGCCTAGCCGTAAGTCTATGGGGAGTCGGCATACTTATAGCCCGTTCACAGAATTGTAGCCCGGAATTGCATCAAGTAGCGCCTTAGTCAAGCAGTAGCGTAAATGAGACAACAGAGCTGCAACCGTGTAACACCGGCACATCGCCTTAGTCGTGGGTAAAGGAATGGTAGTGAAATATCCTAGCTCGGTTCAACTTAGAAACAAATTCACTGGGCGAGGCATACATTTTCAAGTAATCGAGGATGGGGTATTGCGATATAAAGACGCTTGTGTTCCAGACGCGGTGTGGCTTCGCCAAGAGATTCATGGGCGAGTGGCCGATTTATGCCCATATTTTCCTAAATCTGTTCACTAAATGTAATTACAGATATAAAAGAAATCTACCGTTGGCCAAGAATGAAGAAGGGGATAACAAAATTGCAACTTCAAAGGTCCCACTGCTGCCATAGTAAAAGTCAACATCGAAACCAGCGGATCGACTCGTGGATATGCTGTGCTCTATGGAAATGGGAAGTGAAAATATGATTTTGTAGCGATTACCCCGCATCAGCGTAGATATGATTCGACCGGGTGATTTTTGACAGATCGACAAAATCACCTCATTTTCTCTCGCAAAGTAAGGGATACGGTTTCCACCGAGAATTATAAGCCGAGCTGTATATCAGAGAAATAGTCAGGTTGCATGGAGTTCCAATGTCCATTATCTCCAGCAGAGGGGCATAATAAACTAAATTCATAATCATTTGCAGAGCCTTGGGGATGCAGACAACCTGTGAGCACAACTTCTTCATCCTCATTGCATGGGCAGTAACGCACGACTCAGACGCTCGAGGATATGTTATGAGCATGTGTGTTGGATTTCGGAGGTTGCGCTGGATGAACATTTACCACTCATTGAGTTCGCCATATTAAATAGCTACCATTCAATGATTCATGACGCCTTATGAGGCATTATATGGGCGAAGTGCATTCTGGTTGTCGGAGGTAGGAGAATCAGCATTGATTGGCCAAATATCATTCATTAGTGTTAGAGGAAAAGTAAAGCTTATCGAGAACGTTTACTGGCGCTGAGCGCCTTTAAATCAGATGCTGACGTGCGAAGTGCGTAAACTTGGAGTTTAATGTGAATGACAGGGTGTTTTTGAAAGTTTCACCGATGAAGGGTGTAATGAGATTTGGTAAAAGGGAAGTCAGCCTGAGGTTTGTTGGGTCTTACGTACTCGCCGAAGAATAGGCCAAAGTGGCATATGAGTTGGACTTACTTCCAGGGTTAAATCAACACCATTTTTTCCATGTATCAATACCGAGAAAGTGCATACAGGGAGATCCTCCAGAATTATCCTGTAGTCCAAGATGTTCAGGTTATAGAGGAAGCCGCCTCTAAGAAGAAGTTCCAGTAGCCATACGACCAGTGATCCGAAGATTAAGAATCATGATGTTATCTCCAAAGTTTTATGGCGTAACAGAATCGAGAGAAATGACTTGAGCAGAAGAAGATATGAACTGTGATACCCTCATATTTGAGACTTAGTCAGCCAGAGTTAGGTTGATATTGTTGTTTTAAGAGTTGCTTTATATTCATTTCTATAAGAGATGTTAATTTCGGGCTTATTATGAAACGAATGTTATAGTATTATATGGAGTACCCAGACATTGACTCTTTTCTTTGTTTCATGATTTTTGAAATAGTCCATATTATAGGGGAAACTCTGCCAAATTTTTCCTGCACAAGTAGAACGAGTTAAAATTTCTGTAAACTGAAGTTAACATTTGAGGACTAATGCCTTTAAGGGGGAAGGATGTTAAGACCTCTAAAGTTCTTGACACTTAGTTGGCCTATTCGCATGTTGGTTAAGAGTTTAGAATGCCATTCGTGCGAGAAAAGGGCTCGTGGAGAGATTTGAGAAAAAGCTGGTCGGGAGGCTCAGAAGGCAATGTTTGCAAATCGCATTCGACAAATGGGACTTATAATCCCATTTGACAATGCGACTGAAATGTGTTCGTGTCAGCAAAGGCAAGCCCCACTTCGGTTTTTTTGGTCATTTTCATTCTTCATTTCCCGAGAAACGAACAAATGTGGGAGGGATTAAGGTTCAACATAAATTTCTCCTGCTTACGCCTGGCCAAACGTAGTCCAAACTGGTAATTAACTTTTGGGTAGCGAAGTATAAAGCACAGGAGCATCTTTACGGAGTTATTTTCGAGAAATTCGGCCGACGAATCACTGCCCACCGAGCCAAGGTAAGTGGAATTGCTCCAACTTAGTGTTAATATACTCCCAAGCTTAAAGTGAGATTTCTCCTTCTAGACCTCCGAGAAATATTAGGTTGATCGTTTCTGATAAGTCGAAGAATAGAAGCACTATATCCATGTTACTGTTTCTTTCCAAAATAATAGTAGTATTAATTCTATTCTTCGTGAATATGAATACAAACTTGGGAGAAATAGCTGAATACTGTTCCTAGCCACGCTTAGTTAATCAGAAAGTCGGCAGTCGAGGCAAAACCAGCTTATTCGGCAAGCTAGTAGTTCCGCAGAGGAAAATAGCAAATTCGCGAAGAATGTTTCAGGTTTATATTATATTCATTATATTTGAAGGTGGTATAGAATTTATTATACAGTGTCTAACATGAACTCAGTAAACAGTATAATTCCCAGCAAAATATTCAAGAAATATTATTTCAGACTCAGTATATCTCAAGACGTATTCAACATATTTAAAGATAGATTCAAGATATTTTAGTATGAGATTCCGTAATGGGTAATACTGTAATATAAATATTATTATCAGATTCAGTATATATATATATATATATATATATATATATATATATATATATATATATATATATATTACATGCGGTTATCAAGCACCGTGGAGACATGATTGTTCTCTGTTGGGCACTTTAGAGATTCCTTGACCGCCCAAGTTTAATAGCCGTGTCGACTCGCCCACCAGAAGCTGAGGATACACGCCTGCTGGAGGCATGCTGTCCTATCAATGATTAAAGATGGGAGCTGTACTCCCATAAGGCCGATCAAGACTATACCACACCCGGCTGAGCGCTTGCGCCCGGTGCATATTAAGATTTTTATTTATTTCATATTTCAGATTTCAGATTTCAAATTTCAGGAGTCCTCCATACTCAGATACAACAATGGTCAGGGGCCCAGCGAGCCCAAGTTGCATACCAAGGGGGCCGGCTAGATGCTCATAGTTACTTGGTATCTGGTATGACCAGGGTATATAGATTGTAGCAGTCAAGAATTCTACGACTTTATGGGGCTGGTAAGGTTCTTGTATGCTATGGTGTTCTGTTAATTATTAATAGATAGAAGGTAGACCTCCATGTTATCAGGTATGACTCTTACTCTCAGTTACGCTCTTTTCAATAGTCTCACTCTGGCCTCCCATTACTCTCAACATTCATCGCATTATTGTTTTCTTTAGTTATTTTTAGTTATTTCGTATACTCAGTACCAGTGGTACTGGCGCCCATTTTGGGGCGCTGCATTACTTTCCTGCAGGTACTATAGACGAGGAGCAACATCCTCATAGTTCCAAATAAGCCATAAGAGTCTTCAAATTTATCATCCAGATCTTGACAATTAAAGGTTTACTTCCCTTTTTGTTTGTACAGTATTGGTAGGCCGGGGCCCTGTCCTGACCATCTTATTATTCATAGAGGCTTGCTGATTGTATATTCCTGTGTTAGTTGTACCTGGTCGTGGGGCCATATGTATGTTTCAGCTTGCATGATGGCCGTGTGGGGCCTTATTCAGCGCTGGTGACCTTGTCGGTCACAGATCAGTTCAGCACTTGATTATACTTTTCGATGATAACTAGTCAGCACAGGCCTTGTCGGCCCGCACATAGGTTCCGCTATGCTCTCGCTGTTCTTCTTAGCCGTTATTCTGTGTGGCTATAGGCCTAGTTGGCTGGATGTTGTATTTACAGCCGTTAGATAGCTCGTTGTTTTCATCAATCCAGAATTAGAGCCAGCCTTGCACCAGAAGTGCTTAGGCTCAGTAGTCCAGCAGTCTAGGTCCTAGTAGGGCACTGTGTGCGCCATGCCTCCTAAGGGGCGACATTTGGCTTCAGAGAAGGTTTTGACTCTTTGAAGCAGTCTTTCCTTACTTAATTTGTAGTTCATTCATGAGACCTTGTAAGCCATTTGGAAGGAAGACAAGGTTCTACAACTAGGTGTTCTCTTCTTTACTTCGTATTTTAGTATGATGATGACTTAGTATTTGTTTTTCCGCTTGTCTAAGTGAGCGGATAAACTCATATTCTAGGGTTGTGGCTATTATGTGGATGGTTGATTGTTTGATAGATTAAATAAACTTAGTTTGAGTCTTCTTTATGGTTGTTTGTATTTATTTATGTTAAATTATTATTTATGTGATTGATCACTTTGTAAGTGATATGTTGTTTTTTGATTGAACTTAGAGTGGGAATTAAAATACCCTTGAACCCATAGGTGATAGGATATAAATTATTGTTGAGGATAGGATATACCTTCAACCCCGTTTAGTTTAAATACAAGAGTATAATCGTCATTTCATGTTCTCCCTCGCGACCATGGATATAGGCATGAGGGTTCATGAAACAGTTCTTGGATGCTAGGAATAGTGGGCGTGAAATGGGATAGTAACTTGAAGTAGCAACCGTAGGAAGAATCATGCTAATTTAATTACATCCGGAAGACTCAAACCGAACCAACCAAGTGACATTACCTCTAGCCTGTCATCATTATCGAAATACACCAGCTTGACGACCTTATAACGATTAAACTGACAAGTCCCTTTTGTTACAATATCTAGACTTAACAATCCTATATTACTTCTGACACCATGTGCGCTTGCGTGCGCTTGGGTGACAATAATTTTTGTGCCGCTTCTTTGGTCTTAAATATTGTTTAATATTTGTAGGTTAGAATTTTGTTTTAGTCTCAGATTTACATTTTTTCTAATTTTTGTTGAAGTTTGCTGTATTGCTTAATTTAGTATAAGCTGAAGCACAAGAAGTCAAAGACCAACCTTAGCTTCTCTAGATCCTGAAATTAAGAGAATCTTTTGAAGGTTAACCATGGAGAACAATGGAAAGCAAAGCAGGTGAAGAGAACAGAGAGTTCTGGCGGATATAGTTTTCTAGGCCGAATGTGGAGAACGCTTTGAAATGCAATTGTCAAACCGCCATCACCGGGAAATTTGAGCTGAAAGAAGGGACTCAAAGATTGGTCCTAAACACTTTCCAATTTCGGGCAAGCCAAAAGAGGATCCCTGGGCAGAATCGATGACGTTCATAGGAGCTGAGTTAAAACCCCTACTACTAGAACATATCAGATGAATATGTCAAGTTGACTCTGCTTCCTTTCTCACCGATCCGAGAGGCCAAGGAGTGGCTTCAAATGAGCCCTCCTAGAGGGATCTATCACCACTTGGGAGATCCTCTCTAATAAGTTCATCAACCGCTTTTTCTCTTTAAGAAGAACTAAAGAACTGAGGGAAATATCTTAAGATTCATATAAGAAAGATGGAGAAACATTAGCTCAAGCATGGGAATGCTACAAGGGTTACTTGAGAGATTATCCACATCACATGCAAACCTGTTAGAGATAATTGGGCACAACTTCAATGAGAGGGCCCAAGCTCCAAATCTAAGATACTCCATGACGCTACTGCACAAGGATGAATTCTATCTAAAAGTTATGATGAAAATCTGAGGCCTCTTGAACCTCATATCTACGGGAGTCAAGATTGTCAAGATTCAGTGTAGGATTTGGCAAAGAACAAAGGTGTTTGGAAAGCTTGAGGCCGATGGTGAAGTGGAAATCAGGACAGACATTAGCCAGTTGGTGAATGTGATCAGTAAGTTGGTGAAAACACCAACAGGAGGCCAAGTACAATAGGTACAACAGATACAAATCCCACCACCATCATGTGAGGCATGTGGAGAAGGCCACACCTATTTAGGTTGTCCTGTTAATCTTGAGTATGTATATTTTGTGGGACAACAAGATTGTGGTGGAGGTTTTGCAGATAATGGCTATAATTAGGGGTATTGAATGGAGCAAATTCCCCATGGGGAGGGAACCAAACTTCCAAAGGCTCCAAAACACCATCGAAGGCCACAAGTTTTAGTGTGAACCTTTTAAGGAGACAATGAAGAAATGATATGGAGTATTTGAAGTGGTAAATGAAATACAAAATTCAATCAATGAGCTTGAAAGGAAAATGGGGCAATTGGCCCTACAATAATAATGTACTATAGGAGGCACCCTGCACACTCTAAAAGAACCCCAAGGAAATGTAAATGCTATTTCTTGAGGTAGTGGTAACGAGCTAGGTGAAGTGACCCCCAGAGAGGAAAAGACTTATGAGGAGTAGACTGTGATGGGTAGACAGGAAGTGGGTGAGTCATGTCAACAAAAATAAAAAATTATAGTATCTAGGCCACCTTCCCCACTTTCTCAAAGATTTAAGAAGTAGAAAGAGGATATAGCTTGTCAAAGATTTCCTTTGAGATTTTAAAACAGGTTCATGTTAACTTACCTTTGGTGGAGATTTTGCAGGATGTTCCAAAATATGCCAAGTATTTGAAAGGTATTGTGGCAAATAAGAAGAGGCTAATAAAAGTTTGAAGTTGTAGCATTGATAGAGGAGTGTAGTTCAATGGTGTAGAATAAAATCCCTAAAAACTGAAAGGACCTTGGGAGTTTCACAATTCAAGTGACCAACAAAGTGGAGAAGTTGGGTTAACTTTGTGTGACGGCGCCAGCATCAATCCGATGGCTATATCCTTGTTCGTAACACAACATAACCAGGACATCTAATAATGATTCATACTGGCAGATAGGGTCCATTATTCACCCGAAGGAATCACTGAAGAGGTTTTTGATTAAGGTAGGACCTTCATATCCTGCCAATGGACATTATAATCTTAGACTGTGAAGCGTATGCAACAGCTTCCCTCATTTTGGGAGAGGATTCCCTGGCCACCGTAGATGCTGTTATATGGTGAAACTGTGCAAGGGGTGACCATGATGGTGGATGGTCAAGGCACATCTTGATGTGTTCAAGGTAGCAAAATTTTCACCCCATCACGAGGAGATGAAAACAATTATGGCAATTGAACTAGCATTGTCCCATATAAACTTAGAGCAATATCTATCATAGGATGATCTACTAGGAAAAGTGTTGGTCAATAAGGAAGAATAGATAAAGGGGACAGAGATGGAATTTAGCAGAACTAGATACCAATTCATACTTCCAGAGAGATATTCCTGTAGAGATACCTGAAAATCTTTAAATTGGGAGAAGTCAAGTCCTCTATTAAGAGGGCACCTGGCTCATCAATTAAAACCCCTCCCCACTCATTTTAAATATGCATGTTTAGGCAGTGATAAAACAAACTTCTTCTGTGATAATATCTGCTTTGTTGAATGATGAACAGGTTAGCAAGTTGTTGGAAGTACTAAGGCGACATATATCAACACTAGGGTGGACAATAGGGCCGATGAATAATCAGCCTTTTACCCGATAGGATATTTCTTGAAGAAGGATCCAGACACAGTGTTGAACATCAATGAGGACTGAACCCAATCATGAAAGAGGTGGTCAAGAAGGAGATTATAAAGTGGATGGATGCAAAGGCCATCTACCTAATTTCGTATAGTCAATAGGTGAGCTCACTTAGTGTGCTCTAAAAAGGGGGAATTGATTGTGGTGCATAATGAGAAGGATGAATTGATTCCCCAAAGAACAGTTACATGATAGAGAATTCGTATTGACTACCAAATGCTTAATGTAGCCACCAGGAAGGATCACTTCCTTGCCTTTCTTGGATAAAATACTAGACATTAGCTAGGCATGATTACTACCGTCTCTTGGATGGGTATTAAGGCTACAATCAGGTTATGATTTCACAAGAAGATTAGGAAAAGACGACTTTCACTGGTCCTTTTGACACCATTTCATTCCGAAGAATGCCATTTGGATTATGTAATTCCCTAGACATTCCAGATATTTTTGCGCTAGCTATATTTACATACATGGTGGAGAAATGTGTGGAGGTGTTCATGGATGATTTCTTTGTCTATGGGAGTGACTTCGGTAATTGCTTGAATCATTTGGATGCAGTACTAGCCAGATGTGAAGAGACTAATCTTGTAATCGAATTGGGAGAAATTGCATTTCATGGTACATGAAGGGATAGTCTTGGGCCATAAAATTTCAAAGGTAGGTATGAGGTTGACAGAGATAAAGTTGAAGCAATAAAAGAACTACGAACCCTGGTCTTGGTGAAAGGAGTGCACAGTTTCTTAGGACATGCGGGGTTCTATAGAAGGTCATTAAAGATTTTTCAAAAATTGCAACAATTGGGTCATGCAAGCCGTTAGAGAAAGATGAAGTTTGAGTTCAACAGGGACTGTGTGTAGGATTAAACACATTGAAGGATAAGTAGACAACAACCTTAATTATTTTTACCCTAGATTGGTCATTACCATTCATTGTGATGTGCGATGCCAGTGACTATGCGATAGGAGTTGTTTTGGGATAGAATAGAGGGAAGAGGTTTTAATCCATTTAGTACACAAGAAAGTTCTTTAGATGAAACTCAGAAAATTATATGATGACCGAGAAGGTTAGCTGGCAGTGGTGTATACATTTGAGAAGTTTCGAGCGTACCTAGCTGGGACAAAGGTGATATTTTATACCGATCATGCCACAATCAAGTACTGCTTACAGATGAAGGATGCCAATCCAATACTCATTTGGTGGATATTATTGATGCAGGAATTTGACATTGAGATCAAAGATAGGAAGGGCATAGAAAACCAAGTGGCAGATCACCTATCTAGGTTGGAGGTCAAGGAGCAGTTAACTATGCCAATGAATATAGTGTGGAGACCTTTCCCGATGAGTGCTATTTGCCAGTATAACCAGGAGCTGCCATGGTAGGCAGATATGGTAAATTTCCTGGTTAATGGGTGTACCCACCTAGTGAACTCTTTGTTGAAGAGAAGATTACTGCATGACATCCGATTCTACATATGGGATGAATTCTTTGTTGTACAAGATAGGTCCCGATCAATGGGTTAGAAGATGTGTTCGAGGGAGAGGTGAATCAAGTGGACATCATAGTATAGGGACCATAAATAAAGTCTTGCAGGATGGGTTTTATTGGCCTACTCTATTCAAGAGTGTGTATCTCTATTCGCAAAGTCTTATGATAATTGCAAGAGAATAAGGAAGATTTAAAAGGAAGGAGATGCTTCAAAGAAGCATTATGGAAGCAGAGGTGTTAGATTGTTGGGAAATTGACTTCATGGGACCCTTCATCCCTTCAAATGGGAACAAGTATATCTTGGTGTCAATTGATGATGTATCAAAGTGGGTAGAAGCTGTAAGCACTGCCTACCAATGATGCCAAGGCTGTAACTCATTTCTGAAAAAGAACATATTCACCCCCTTTGGCACACCCTGTGGCCATCATCGCAATAAAGGTACACACTTCTACAACCGACACTTCAATAATCTATTGGATAAAATATACGAAACACAAGGTAGCCACTACTTATCATCCACAGACCAGTGGACAAGTGGAGGTATCAAATCGAGAAATCAAAAGAATTCTTGATAAGATCGTGAGAACAAATAGAAATGATTGGTAAAGTGTTTGATGATGCATTATGGGCTTACCGAACAGTCAAAACTCCTTACTGGCACCTCACCATATATACTAGTTTTTGGAAAGCGTATCACTTACCAGTTGAGTTGGAGAAAAGAGCATATTGGGCCATACAAATGTTGAATATGGATTTGGAAGCTACCGGAGAAAAATGGATATTGCAACTATACATCTAGATGAGTTCAGGTTTAGTGCTTATGAAAATTCCAAATGTACAAAGAAAGGGACTAAGAGAATATGACAAAACACATTCAACCATGTGAGTTTTTTTGTATAAGGCAATTGGTGTTACTATAAAATCAAAGTTTAAGCTATTTGGTTGAAAGCCGAGATCAAAGTGGCCGGGACCATTTCAAATAGTAAGTGTGAATGCAGATGGTGCTGTGGATTTAAATCCCATGGGGTCTAATAGAACCTTCGTTAATGGCCAAAGGGTGAAGCACTACTCTGAGGGCAACTAGACAAAAAGTGACTTCAATTTTAATGGTAAAATGATTAAAGGTTCTTGTGTCGTGCCGCGACGTTAAATCGTACACTGCTGGGAGGCAATCCAACATGTAAAATATAACTATCTTATTTGTATATATAATTAAATAACTTTCTAAATTATTTAATTAGAAGTTGAAGCTAAGGAGCATGGTCTGAGCCAAAGTGTGGGGCCATGTGACCCGTGAACCCAAAATTCATGCCGATAGCTAGGCTCCTCAGGAGATTTAGGGAGTATTTTCTCACTCTACTCTAATATCTATTAGTTGCTTTGAGGACAGAGCAAAGCTTTATGTGGGGGGTGAGGGTATGTCTCCCTAGGTTTGAGGATAAGGATGAGTGCGCCATCATATTTTGTTTGAAAGTTTTTACAAATTGGCATATCTCACCCACCCTTCAGCTTTTTCTTATGGCTTAGGTTCTTTTTCCCAAGGGGAGCTCCTTTGAAACGGGTAATTTTTGTTTTGTTTTGCTTGAGTCGCTGTAATCATAAAGTAATGACATTTTCCTATGATAGATGTATACAATGACCCGCCTTAAGGGAAGTTTCATCACATTTTTAATTTTAGGATTGAATCGCACCGTCATCCACTCTGTATGCTTGTTGATATTCTACTTAGCCGCTATGCTAGAGTAAATAAAGCGGTAATCTTCATTGCATGAATTGTGGAATCTATAATATCTCTTTAATTTGACTCAACATATCCTTAGGGCTTAATTATGAATAAACTTGTCATTCAATATGATTGTGGAATGTGTAGCTATAGAAACCGATTTGATTCTTTGGCTGCCATAAGAGGTGAGCTGAATTATTTTGTTTGTATATATTGTAGCATCTATAAATTGGCCTAGTATATGTAGGATAACTAGTTGGTAGGGAGTTGAGAGATTATCAAGGAACTTTTTGACGGGCCAATTTTTTTTCCCTATAGCTGTTTTACCTTCCTAGCCATTCTCCCTAGTTACCCTCGTTGAGCCTAAAAGCCTTATTGTTTCAGCCTCAATAATAGCTTATTCCATTTTTGTGAGACCTTTGACTTATTGATCCGAAGTAGTCTTAGGAACTTTTGAGACATTGGAAGAAGGTCCACCAAGTATAATGTTAAGGGAAAAATAAAAAGTTGTGGTAAGGAAAGAAAAGTGAGAAGAAGGGGTTCCATAAAAATTATGTTGCCTACTTGCCATTGGGGAATTGAAAAGAGAGCTTTAATTGCAAACTGTAGTTATTCTACGGTTAGGAAACTAGAAGTTAAGTAGTGAAAAATGGGGCATGAAAAGAATAAGATATGTGAGTAGAGGAAAGGGGTGAACATACTGGGAAAGAGGTGGTAAACAAGTAAAGTGGAAATATGTCTTAAAAGTTCTTAGGGTGGTAGTCATTATAAAATGAAATATCAATTCTACCCATCCTTTAGCCAAACTACAACAAACAAAAGTTCTTGTGATCTTAATCTCTTGGAATTAGGTAGTCTTAACGTACATGAAGGAAAAGCCTTATGGTATGTTGCATATGTGCATTACATCGTTGTGAGTGTAAGGTGGCATTACTTATTGTGTTCCATGTATTATATTGATGAAATTGAGAGAGGAACATCACTAAAAGTGAGGGGCACAAGAGGTCAATCTGCGTACTACTTGCTGGATGTGTCACAATTAATCATGTTGGCCCTTTCTATTGAAAATGATTCATTTATAGAGGTTGGGTGTGTTCTTGATTATGAAATCTTTCTATGTTCTTTGTTGAGAATTGGTGTACAATGATAAACCACTTTATGTTTTCTCCATGCTAGTTGGTTGAGTGAAACATGATTTTAGGTATGTGATAAGGATTGTTCGAGGATGAACAAATGGTTTAAGTGTGGAGTGGTATGCTGGTATATCTATGCCATATTTTTATCCATATTTAATCATGTTTTAAGTTCATAATTCTTAATTTATGCTTAAATTTATGTATGAGTGTGTGTTATATGTGCTAACAAATGATTCGAGTTGATTTGGAGCAGGAAACTAGGCAAAATGGGCTAAATGATGCAAGAAATGAAGATTTGAGGATCTGACGCTATTGGTGTTATGGTTGGCACCCCCGCACCAAGTCCCAAACTTCAGAGAGAAAATCTCGCCTGGTGCTATGGTTGGGGTGGCAAGCCAGACCCTATCTAGAGCTAAAATTGTTGGAAATTTGACTAAGTCTATGGCTATATTAGAGGGGTGACGCGCCAAGGCCATTCCAAGCCAAAAAATGTTGATTTTAAAGCCATGTCTTGAACGATGTACATCATATAAATGCTCAACTATAATTATAAGCCTTAGGTCATTTTTTATGGAGTTTTGACTTCTTAGAGTAGTTTTGGACTGCATTGAAGCAATCTTTACTCATTTTATTCCATAGTTCATTCATGAAAGCTTGTAAGCCGCTTGTAAGGAAGACACGGTTCTACAACTAGGTTTTCTCTTATTTACTTCATATTTCGTATGATGATGGATTTCAAATATTTGTTTTTCCACTTGTCTATAAGTGGCTAAACTCTTTCTAGGGTTGTATTATGGTGGATGGTTTATTATTTAGCAAACTAAATAAACTTAGTTTTGATTCTTCTTTTATGATTTTTTGTATTTAATTTTGTTAATTTATTATTTTATAAGATTACTAAACTTTTCTTAGTAATCTGTTGGCTTTCGATTGAACTTGGCAAAGGAAATCAAAAGGGTTAAAAATAAATACATAAATGAGAATTCAAAGACCCCTGAATCTATTGGTGATAGGATAGAAGTTATTGTTGAGGATAGGGATATACCCTTTAACCCTGTCAGCTTCTGAATACAAGAATGCATAATCGTCGTTTCATTGTTCTCCTGCAACCAGGGATATAGGCATTAGGTTCATGAAATAGTTCTGGATGCTAGGGATAGTGGAAAGAAACGAGAAGTAACTTGAAACTAACAAACGTAGGGGAATCATGCTAGCTTAATTATGTCCGGGAAGACTCAACCCGAAACCAACCAAGTGCCATTACCCTAGACTATCATCAGCTATCGAAATACAATTAAGATTGCATTCATGTTAGTTAATTTTACACTTAGTTTAGTAGTTCAATTTTAAAAACCAATCTTCATTTTATTTGTTTTGTAGACTAGTGAAATCAAAGTGACAACCTTTATAACGATTAAATTAACAAGTCCCCGTGGGTACAATATCCGGACTTAATAATCCTATATTACTTGATGAAAATGTGCACTTACGTGCGCTTGGGCGACATCAGTAACCCCTTCAACGATGGGAGGCTAAGTCTGCACTTCCTCTCCCGTCACCCCCCATAATCTAGAACCAAAGGGTCCTCATCCTTCTTCGACCTAAGAAACTCAAGTGGGTTCAACCTAAGAATGTCTCACATTCTCGCTGCTGCTACTTCCCATTCTGAGGAACATGAGCCACCACTTACTAGTTAACCTAGGCGATCATGGCCTGCAGCTGCACATATAAATGTCTCCTCAACTCGGCATGAGTTACCTACTTGGACAAAGGATCCACTGAGCAGGTGAGGCTAGCTAATGCCCATCTCCATTGCCATTTCCATTTCCATTTCTTCTTCCATTAACACAGCGTGGAGGCATAATACTACAAACACATATAGCATGAGTTAGAGGAATAGAGAAGTACTTTATTGCATGAAATAAATCATGAAAGAAGAGAAATTTTCTAAAATGTCTTATAGCCTCTTCTCCATATGTGTGGCTTGCTTCACACCAATGAAAAAGACTCTACTTAATGCAGCTTTCAAACACCCTGACACACCCTAAACCTTTGCTCTAATACAAAATTTGTCACGACTCGAAGTAGACCCCCGGATCAAGACACTAAACCTAGAACCCCAAATGACCCTAAGAAACTCATGGTACATTCATAGCATGAATTTAAAGCATAATCAAGCAGGAAAAACATGGACATGAATAATCGAAAGACTGAATAAATATAAAGCGTATATCAAATGATAACATCACAATGCTAAATCTCAAAGCTAAACATTCTAGTATATGTCCTGAAAATACTTATCTATTGAGATGTTGGGACAAGCCCTCAGCTAACCCCAAGTTTGAAACTAAACTGACATAACAAGTCTAAGCTGATAGATATCCTCGGATGATGAGGACTCACCTAAAGTAGGGGCTGAACTAAACTAATATGGGAGCAAGCTATCGACGAAACTAAATCGATCACTCCAAACCTATATCATGATATTATAACATAGAGTATAGACTAGTACTTGGAAATGTACTATATATAAGGTAAGTAAAACATGTCTAGTAAAATTTAGTTGGGAAATCATGGATATACATTATGGATCGAGAGTAAGGATTGCATGCTAAATTATATATCCGAGATATACATAATCATGACTCAAGTTATCATAAATAAACATAATGACCAAAGATTTAAAAATAGAAATCATATGACTTGTCATTTTTGAATTTCTAGGTAAAAGCTCATAACCAATTCATTGGGTCAAATCTACTGTAAAACATAATATCGTGAGTCATAAACATAAGTAACCTCAAATTATGTGGAAAAATGAGAGACTCATCATAACCAAAAATCACCATGTATGAGCGCATGATGATCCCACGTCTTGCCCAAATGGAGAAGAGCCATACCAAGCCTTGCCAGGGCAAAGGACGAATAAGGTGTAAATATCACGCTGTGCCTTCGGGTAGGGGAAGCACTCTTGATAGGTCCCAATTATATATACCTATGCAGGTGTAGTTTGTGAGACGGGGAAACTTTGGAACCCTAAGCCTACTGATGCTGCTAGACACTACTCCCAATAATCCTGTATTAGTGCTCATAATCATATATTCTCAAAACATAGCTAAATATGAACATTGGGAGTCTTGACTCCATATCATATCATGTCGCATTGGGAGTCTTGACTTCTAATCAGATCATAAATTGATTTTATTAGCCTTGGCTAAAATTATAATAAACAAACTTAACTTGTATGGGCTTGCCTAAATCATAAAATTATGTATACTTGAAATGGACTTCATAAGTCAAATCATCGACCTAGCAAGATGAGAGTTCAATCATAAGTTGAGAGTTCATAAACAAATATGCATACTAGATAACCTATCATACTTGAAATCATTGATCATAAGCTTGAATTTTATAAAACTTGCATAATAGGGCATATAATTTCTAATAACTTAAAATATGGATTTATAATAAAAATAAGTGTAAAATCTTCCCATTAGACTTTAATCATGCATTAGAACATAAGGGGATTATAACCATAAACAAAGCATAGGTACTTTCATAAATTTGGGTTAAAATGCTAGGATCAATACACTTGATTAGAAACTTGAATTCATGAATTAGAGTAGAAATTTGGCATGATGGTGATGAAATGTTCCATTCATAGACCTATATACATGGGTAAACTAATTTCAAAACTATTCTTGAAAACCCAAGAGAATTGAGGACGAAATTGAGACAAATTTAGCTTGATCTTGGAAGAGAAATTCAATACAATGCATTCATTGGAACCTAATAACTTAGACTAAGATAAAACCTCTTAAAAACTCAAGAGAGAGATTAAAAATGTCATTTAAACAATTAGAGCTTATAATTAAGCAAACTACCCCATGGAAATTGCATGAAAAATTCGATCGCGCCCGTAATGACCCATCCAACGAGTTGTAGGACTTGATGACCATTGACCATCCGTTATTTCTAAGGAAATTATGGTAATTTTATAGTTCCCTAAGCAACGACCAGACATGAAAAGTCTTATATGAAATGAAGACTCTGTCACTCCTTTCACTGGCCACCACTACTTCTAAACTCCAGACAATGGATTCTCATGACGGTCGCTACTAGACCCAACAGGTCGTTTCTCTCTTTAATTGCCACTGAAATAGATTTGACTTTCTGAACTCCATTCAATGACCAATTAGGACGGCTCATTGATCACCTAATGATTCATTTCTAGGCTCGTTGTTTCGGTAGCGGGGTCCTTGACTCGGATGCTTACAACGAATCACACAACAAGTTATTATTTCAAATAACCTATTCCTTAAGTCGTTTTGTGACTTTGGTGGAAATTTTCCTCAATTTATCTAATTCAACCCTAGGGTCTTATCTTAGGTTTTGAAGGTGTCACAATATTAAGGAAAGTGTCAAGAATATAGCCTTAAATTTATTTAGCTAACCAAATATGCTTCAGAGATGGTATCAAACATAAGGGCTAGGATAAGAAAATTCATATATGGCCTAGGTAAGTATGTGAATAAGAAGTGCAAGGGAACATTACTAATTAATGAGATAGATATTTCGGTGCTAATCATATATGCAAAACAATTAAATGTGGAAAAAAAAAGACTTAAAGAGCTCCGTAGTTAAGCTAGTAGGTAATGAGGCTACACAAGAAAGGAACGGAAATAGAAACAGGTCCTTCTTAGAAAGAGGACATCTAGACCAACCCAGTCGCACGCTCTAGTATAGAGTCATAAGAATGAGCAGAAATCATGTAGATGTGGATAGTGCAGTTTAGCGAGCCAACAATACCCACCTTTTGACAAGTATGGTAAGGCCTATTTTGGTGAGTGTTAGTTAGGAAACGGCTAATGTTATAGGTGCTGCCAACTAGGCCACTATTTGAGAGATTTTCTATCCGCATAAGGGAAATAGGGGCAACAGACCAACCTACTCTACCAATAGGAAAGCATCCTAGAGAGGCACTACTTCTGTGGACAGTAAAAGAGGTCAAAATTGTCTCGTATGCTATGTCTAGTCGTCAGGACATGGAGAACTACCTCCAAAACATCATTACTGGTATGTTAAAAATCTTCTCCATTGATGTTTATGCCTTTCTTGATCCTAACCTACCTTATCTTTTGTGACTCCATATATGGTCATTAAATTCAAAAAGTGTCTAAAACAACTCTTAGAGACTTTTATTATTTCTACTCTAATCGTGAAATAATTTAGCAAATCTATAGAGATTGTACAGTTTTAGTCCATCATAGAGAAACCTAATGACTTAATTGAGCTAGATATGGTGGACTTTGATGTTATTCCGTATGGATTTGTTATATTTCTTTTATGCCACAATTGGATTGTAGGACCCGCGTAGTAAGTTCCAATTTCCAAATGAGCTAAGCCTCTAGTTTGGGAATGTAGTCCCATCATTCCCAAGAGTCTCTTTTATTTCATACCGGGAAGGATGTGGAAAGTTAACCAGTACTAACTATCTAGTGGTTTCAAAGACTCGATATTGAAACACCATCCCTTCAAAGCCTATCCCTATTGTTAATGATTTCCCTGAGGTCTTCCTCGACGATCTTCCAACAGTCCCTCCGGATAGGGAAATAGACTGGATCGTGTTATACCTCAACCAATTTTTATTTTTCCATATAGAATGGCTCTAGCCAAGTTGAAAGAGTTGAAAAGAGAAGTTAAAAGATTTTCTAAATAAGGGACTATCCTCCAAGAGCCCTCTCCTTAGGGTTCTCTAGTCCTCTTCATGCGTAAGAAAGATGGAACCCTTAAAATATGTATTGATTACAAATAGTTAAATAAGGTCACTCATTAAGAATAACCACCACTTCCTAGAATTACTTATTTTGTTTGACCAACTTCAAGGTGCTACTTATTTCTCAAAGATAGACCTTAGATCAGGCTAACATTAGTTTAAGGTAAGTGGAAAGTGATATTATCAAAACAACATTTAGAACTCCGCTATGTCTATTATAAGTTTGTTTTTATTTCCTTTAGTTTGACTAATTCTCCTGTAACATTTACGGACCTTATGAATAGAGTGTATAAGCCATATTTGGACATGCTTGTCATTGTGTTCATTGATAATATCTTGGTTTATTCCAAAAGTGAGGAGGAGCATGTTACTCATCTCAGAGTAGTCCTACAGATACTTAAGGGCAAGGGGTTATATTCCAAGTTCTCTAACTGTAAATTTATGCTGAAGTCAATGGCTTTTCTAGGCCATACAATTTCCAATAAGGTATTAAGGTTGACTTTCAAGGTTGAGGTGAAGTCAAGAATTATCCTAGTTCCATAAAACCCCAACTAACATTAGAGTTTCTGGGTTTAGCTGGTTACTACAAAAGTTTGTAAAAGGATTTTCAAACTAGCTTCTACCCCACTGACTAAGTTGACCAAAAGAAGATCAAATTTCAACTTATTGAAGATTGTGAGAAAGCTTTTAGGAATTAAAGAATCCATTTGACTACTGCTCTAGTATAGACTCCTACCAAAGGGCAAAAAATTATTTTGTGGTATATTGTGATGCATCCCGAGTAAGCATTGATTGTGTATTGACGTAGAATGGCAAGGAAATATCTTATGCTTCTAGAAAGCTTAAGATCCATGAGAAGAATTATTCGACACAAGATCTAGAGTTGGTAGCGGTTGTGTTCACATTGAAGATTAGCTACGCTTTATGGTGTAGTATGTTGATGTGTTCACAGACCACAAGAGTTTACAATATGTGTTCAACAAAAAGGAGTTGAGTTTTAGATAGAGGAGGTGGCTAGAGTTACTCAAGGATTTTGGCTATGAGTATTCTCTACCATCCAGGTAAAGCTAATGTAGTTGTTGATGCTCTTAGTAATCTGTTTAAAGTACAACTCATGTAGAGGAAGAGAAGAGAGAACTAGCCGAGGATGCATAGGTCCTCATGCTTGGGAGTTTTTTTTAGACTTCGAGAAAGGTAATGTCCTTGTTCAAAATAAGGCTGAGTCATCTTTAATAGTTGAAATTAAGGAAATGTAGGATATATATTCCCTCTTACTTCAATTGAAGGAAGATGTCCAAAAATAAAAGGTGTTGGTTTTTGCATAAGGGGGAGATGTTTCCCTGAGGTACTAAGATAGATTATATGTCCCAAATATAGATGGCCTCAGAGATAGAATCATGGCGTAAGCACACAATTCTATTCAACTAGGTTCAACTACATGCACCATAACTTAAGAGAAGTCTATTTGTGGAATGTTGTATGACATAGTAGATTCTTGTGGCTAACTATCCGAATTGTCAAAAAGTTAAGGTTGAGTATCGAAGGCCATGTCGTATGGCTTAGAATATAGAAATCCCTATGTGGAATTAGGAGATGATCAATATGGACTTCATCACCAATCTACCAAAGTCACGTAGGCAACATCACTCTATTTGAGTGATTATAGATCAATTGACTAAGTCAACTCACTTCTTAAGAGTTAAGACTACAGATCAATGTGATCTTGCCAAGTTGTACCTTAGGGAAGGGTGAGACTTTATGGAATGCCATTATCCATCATTTTGGATAGGGTTACCGCCTATCGCTCTGTGTTGGAAGTCATTTTAGAAGGGTTTGGGTTTGAAGGTGAACCTTAGAACAACTTTTCACACATACACAACAAAGGAAGAACGTACTATTCAAACCTAAAGGATATGTTAAAAGGCATGTGTTATTAACTTCAAGGAATCGGATGACCGCTTACCACTTATTGAGTTTTTCTATAACAATAGTTATCATTCTAGTATCTCGATGGCTCATTATGAGGCTCTTGTGGAGAAATTTAGATCTTTGATTGGTTGGTTTGAAGTTGGTGAAGCACAGTTGATAGGACCAGACCTAGTACAACAAGCTATAGAATAGGTTAAGATCATCCATGAAATGCTAAAGACTACACAAAGATGCCAAAAGTCTTAAACCGATATTAGGTAGAGAGACTTAGATTTTATATGATTGGGTTTACATGAAGGTTCACTCAAGAAAGGTGTTATGATGTCTGGAAATAAAGAAAAGCTTAGTCCCTTCTATATTGGTCCATGCATCGTATTTCAAGAGGGTTGGCAGAAGCTTACTTAGTTGGAGCCGCTGGGCTGAAGTATAACTGGGCCCATCCCGCCTTTCCACATTCTATGCTTAAGAAGTGTGTGGGAGACCCCGCACTTCTTGTACCCATGGAGACTGCTGGAGTAAATTATAACCTATCGTATAAGGAGAACTGGTTGAGATTCTAGATTGTTAGGTTCGTAAGCCAAGGAAGAAAAAGGTTGCTTTGGTGAAGGTGTCGGAGGAATTAGCTTATTTAGGGAGCTATTTCGATGTTGAAAGAGCTCCACCTATTCCCTCCTAGTCCAAAATCATTGTGAGGTAATATTTTCCTTGGTATTCTGCTTAGTCTATAGACCATCGTCGTTGACTTTCTTAGTGTGATTTTTGTGTCGTATAAGTTGAGTTTGAGTGTTTTAGTTTCACCGCTGTCACTTAAGCCTAAATGCAGTTTTCATTTGAGGACGAATGATCCCAAGGGGGAGATAATGTAACACCTAAATTTTCAAAATGTCTTTGTGTTAGCAAGGGATAAATTTTTTAAGAATGATACGTGGTCGCATTTAACACCAAAGCTGAAGGGTCCGCCAAGTAGGTGATGACACATCACCTTGAATATCAATGTGTTCAAGAGTTTGGACTCTTCTGGCTAAGGTTGATTCCAGAAATGACTGACCATTAAGTGGGTGATAGCTTGTCACTTGATCCTAAGATTTTGTACCTTTCTGTTAAAGGCGCTAGAAGTGCCTCGCCACTGAGTGAGTGATGACCCGTCACTTTGGCCATCACTGGTGCCCTAGAATTTTCAGTTTTGTGTTAAAAGTGATGCTAGAAGTGATGACTGTCAAGTAAGGAAGGCCCTTCACTTTGGCTGTCACTTTTAATTTGCAGATTTTCTAACGCTTTTCGGAGCAGTTCTCAGAACTTTCATAATTTTAACACTAAACCTCAAAGTTATGGAATTCTAAAGGGGGGCTTGGTCTGGCTTATTTCTAAAGTCCTCAGGCTTCATTCTCATTCTAAAAGGCAAATCAGGATAAACCTGAGGAATAGCTAGGAATTCATCCTTCAAACCTATGCTCTCTTCAAGTTTGAGTCTAAGTTCTAATTTTCGTGCATGCAAGGCTAACCTAAGTGGGGAATTCTAATCTTCCTCACATCCCACCCACAGCAGATTGTTGAGTATAAATCTAGGTTTTATTATTCAATTAATGATCTTTTACCCTATCTATATATGGTGAATTGCCTTTATTGAATTCTTCACATTGAGTTGATTATTGATATCTTTGATTGTATATTATAATTTCTCTCCATTGTATTTTTGATCATTCTCTTTTGATTATTTATTGGTGAGTTTATTCATACCTCTTATCCCATTAATCCAATTGCATGAAAGCATGATTTCAAGAAGCATATTTTTGAAAGCATGTGTTTTAAGTAAATGTATTATTTTCATAAAGATTGAGCATATTTTCAAGACAGTATACATAAAGAGGTTTTGAGCATAAGGAATGATTCTTATATGATTTTCAAAAGCTTAAGTAAAAGTCTAGTTTATGAAACTCATGAGATCTTTGGAGACTGGAAGCTCCCAAATTTTAAGAGACGTTTTCAACTAATGTTCACAAGCAAAGTTTTATTGATTTTTAAGGAAATGTTTTGTGTGAGAGTCTCGTAAGTAAAGTTTAAAGTGATATTGAGCAAAAGGATCCAATGATAATTTTAGATATTCATTATATGTATAGCTAAAGTGATTTATAATGATGTTTTGATGTTGCCTCAAGAAAGGTGTAAGAACATGAGCAATAGTGTTTTGGGAGGATTATTTAGCATCGAGTTGGCTGAAAGAGTTCAGACGACCCATAAGCCCCAGAACTACGTAGCCAATGTAGGATAGGATCATGATATTGATTCGAGTGACTCCTCAAAGATAGTCCCTAATAAGGACTGTGATTGTTATGGATCCATGATTATGATTGTCCTCTACCTTGACAAGGATTTGAATGACTCTATCAACTTGAAAAAGATAGTTGGACATCACGTGCTCATTAATGATGGTGTCGATTCTGAGAAACTCCCAACCAACTTAATTTTGATATACATTACTTGCATATTTATTTTTAGATATGGTTTTGATGCATAAGTCTTATTACATAAAATATTTTACACATTGATTATGTTATCATATTGTGTCCTATGCATCATTCAGTGTTCAGTTTCCTATTGATTAAGTTATGTTCAATCATGTCAAGTTATTGTTCCATTTATGCCCTACAATTAAGATATTCTTGCTAACCTTATTTCATTTATCTATTTTTACATACAACATATTCCATTTATTGATGCCTCTTTGGTGTTGCATCTTATCATGATGCAGACTCAGTAGATAGGAACAATAATGAGGACTTTGCTAGGACTTCATTTACATTTAGCTTTTGGTGAGTCCTCCTGCATTCGAAGTGTCACAATTTTGATTGAGTCTTTTATTTAAAGCTCTTGAGGTATCTACTGGAGTTATGTCCCAGTAACCCTTCTATAGTTATAGAGTCTTCATATAGAGTTAGATGGTTAGTCAATAATGTTACTTTCTAATATTTATTTCGGTTATCAAATAAATTCTCTTTTAGTATGTTGAGCTCACTAAGTTCTAGCTTATGAATTGGTAATTGTTTATTGATTATGTTTACTGAGATCTAAACTTATAGAAAGTTATACCAAGGGTTCACTTGGATTAATAAAGTGGTCAGAGTGCCGGCCACACCCAGGGTGTAGGCTCGTGGCATGACACTCAGGGATGCGGAATAAGGGTTAGGGAAACCTTTTCAATAGCTGACATGATATCCACATCTACTACAAATACTCCACTTAATGGATTTGAGAGTTATGCATTACCTATTCATAGAAATATTATGGAAGTGTTTCCATAGATAGGGTCTACCATAACTCATAAAGGATCATCAAAATATGAATGCCTATCAATCGATAAATTTTATTCTCAGAGGCCATGACAATAAGCTTAGTAAAATGCTAAATAGACATACATATTGATACAAACTTTACATAAAAATTGAAAACTTGGGTAACAAAAGTAGTGATATCTAAATCTAAATACAAGTCAACTTCTACATCCCTCACAATGATGCCAAAAATCTATTTGCTTCCAAATGCATATACAAGTGCACACAGTCGTATAAGTAATATAATAATTTATTCGAGATATCGTACCCACTGAAACTTATAATTAACAAGTATTATAGATAAGTTATTTCTATACAGTTAACAAGTGTTTTCACAAAGAAGACGTGTTTTGGATTGTTATAAATATTAATTACAACTAACTTAATGATGCAGAGTTTTTGTTGTAGTAGTAAAAGCCAAATTTCAGAGTTATGTCACTTCTACATAACTATGCTATGTATGCACTTTCATTAATATGCACATATCTATTGAGATGGTAATTCATGGGGTAAACAGTATAGTTATGACTCTCTCGAGTCTCGAAGCCTCAACTCAAATTATTCACATAATTATATCTCAATGATAGTCTAATAATAAGAAGACATTCATCCTTCTATTTATAAACTAAGTAGGGCGAACTATACATGTCTCTATCCTAGTCGCAAATCCTTTCTTTCAGGGAAGATCCTACTTAAATTGAACCTCATTCTATCTCATTTCTCTTCTGAGTTCTGTATAGAATACAGATTTACTCCATTGGTCAAGAATCTGTAAGATAGTAAGTTAACAATCAATTATATAATCTCTAATGATAAAGTATGCATAATTAACTCAAGTTTATATACAAACAATCATGCTTAGCCCATAAAACCATAATATAGGTGTTTAGACATGTATATTCAAATACATGTTTAACCATGTTCAAATCCATCACAGGAGAAGAGAAATGAAGAAAAGAAAGCAATCTTAGGTTAAGAAGCTTTGCTCTTGTCTTTCTACTATTCGAAATATTGATGTGCCAATTCCCTATCATGAACTCCCAATGCCTCTTTAAAAATTGACTAAGATTACTATTTATAATACTTGAAAAAACCTAAAAAGTCCACTAAAAAAATGGTGGGACTTCGAAATATTTTAGTCTGGCATCCACCGCTCGCGGGGCGAGCTTCATAGTGAAAGGTGGCCTCGCTTAGCGAGCTCCATGGCAAGATCCCCTCTTGATTAGGGCTTCGCTTTGTGAGCTCCATGATGAGGTCCTCCATTACATGAGGCTTTGGCATAGCTAGTTTCATGATACCTTCCTCATCCTTAGTTATTTTCTTGTATATTTTCCTACAAATTCAACAAAACACATCCATTAGTTTAACAATGCAAGATTGAGTAATAGTTAGGCATATTTTCCTTAATTTCTATCAGAAAAGGCATAAATGTGAATAAACATGGTCAATAGACATGTAAATATGCCTAACATCACCTACGCTGTTACAAAATTTAATCTTGACCCTTTAGGAAAACATGATCGCATGAAAAGTACTATTTATGAAAAGACAATAATATTTCTAAAAGAAAGTATGAAATACAATCAAGGTTTTAAAGAATAACGATAACCCCTCCTCTGCAAAGTTCCATAAGTCACGTGCAACTACATCAAAGAAGAATAATGGGTCACAATGCAAGTACTGTTCGAGTGAATGAAATAGTAAAGAGAACATAAAATGAGGAAACTCTAAGGTGCTATGAAGAAATTTCTCAACGCGAGTAGTTTCCTAGGCTACCAAATCAATCTATGGCCTTTACTAGTATAGGGATCAATATTTTCATAAAAGGTGCAAAATATGTAGCATGAGTAAAAAAATCTATGCATACTCAAAAAGTATCATTTGCTTTCTGATAATGCTCAAACTACACTCCTCATTTGGAGAGAATGTAAGCGACCATTGTATCAAAATAAATAACCCAATGAGTTTCGGGGTCAAATCCCACAAGGACTAGAGAATGATTGATAATGCTTATACTCACACTTCCTAGCAAAGTATGAAGCAGACATTGTCAATAAAGAACCCAACAATGAGGTTTGGGTCGAATGCACAGGGAATAAGGTATGATCTAGACTTATGCCGGCACTTAAACATTTTAGTAAGTTATCTCCAAATTGGGGGGTCTAAATAAAAACAATATTAAAATAAGATCGTAATTGTGGTTGTTATCAAGATTTGCAAATAACTAGGGTAAGTATTCCCTATGGGTTCATAACTACTTCGAGTATAAACACGTGATCAATCCTAATGCTTATTTGTAGAACTGATAACTAGGGTTTATCCAAATAACTAGTTCGTCCCTATTGGATGACTATACTAAATCATCAGGTCAGGTCCCATGAGAGATTTCTTTTTAACTATTATCAATATGTTCAAAATTAACTTTCCTGCGAATTCAGCTGAAATCATACAACGATCACAAAAATCAAGGCTTTGTTGTAATTCTCTTTTTCTTATATCTACTTCTCTAGGTTCAAGCAAGTAAAAAATTCATCAAGTTCTAACATTGCACACCGTCAAGAAATGTTTAAATATGAAGAGAATACAATACATGAATTTAGCATTGGTTTTGAATCACTTGGTGTAACTCTATTTCATTAATCGACCATAGTTCCCACAACCCTAGTTGTGGAGGTTTTAGCCTCTCATTGTAATGCCCCGGAAGCTCAAAATAAAAATATCTAGGGCTTAATTAAGAAAATCTGGAAAACTATAGAAATGTTGCAGAACGACCAACCTAACGGTTCGTTAAGTGACCTAACGACTCGTCAGGTCAACCGTGAGAAGGATGCCTAGATGATGAGTTAGTGGTTCCCAACGGACGACCCCACGAGTCGTTGTCAGGCCGCACGACTCGTTATGTCGCCCGTTTCCAAGCCGGAGTTTTAGAATTTGAGAAGTAGATAGTGCACTTGATTGAACGTCACCGCGAGTCATCATCAGCAATAATGAATTGTCAGGTCCTTCATTTCCAGTCCTTCCTTGCCTTCTTACCAATGTACCTGACGGATGACACGACAAGTCATTCCCAATCATGACAACTCGTCATGTGCCCATGAAGGATTAGTACAGAATTTCCAATGAACTTTACGAGAGGATCCGACGGCTCGTTAGACCTGGTAACGAGTTGTTAGGTCACCCGTTAGGGGCACCTGACAATTTCTTATAGCGAATTTCCAAGGGCTATTTAGTAATTTCCTATTCTTCAAAGTATTAAACCACATCATTTTGACTTCCCTTTCAGATGTTTTTGTGTGGGGTAATGGGTCCTTTTCCTCATTCCCCACTCAAGCACTCAGAAAAAGATACCGTAAGTTCTCTTAAGAATTCTCTGAGAAAGAACTAGGGCAATTTTCTTCTCCTTAATTACTCAAGATTTTCGTGGGTTCTTCATCAGGTATGTGGGGTTTTAGCAAGGGGATTGTCCTTCCCTTGCATCGCCAAAGCCCTCCTCAATTTCCTCTATCAATTTTAAGCCCTGAGTTTTTGAGTATGAGAAGTATTCATGTTTATTTTCATTGATTTTCCTCGGAACGATGTTTATACTTATTGTTAATATAACCTTCATCAATTCCTTATCAAATTGTCAGTATTATTACAAAATTGAATTTGAGCCCTAAATTCCCTCTAGTGAATGAAGAATGCTTTGGTTGGAATTCCTAGAATTTTCCCGCTATTTGTATGTGTTGGGTAAATGTCCCGTGAATGATAATGACTTTTGATTTTAATTGAATGAAATTCCCAAATTCTTGAAATTTGCCTTATAGTATGAATTTGTCCGTGTTGTCAGCATGAATGAGCTCTCTGTTAGCTGCTTAGAAATTCAGTTAGTTAGAACATAGAACTCTATCTGTCTAGTCTCAGTCAGAATAGTAAGTGGGAGAAATCATAACTGAAATACAAAGTCTGAAGTTAAATGACATGCGATGACCAACAAGTAAGCTGAATTGAACTACTGATGTAATCTTAAATGGTCAAGATGATCCTGCCTGATGGTCAAAGACATGCCCTAAGTCTGAAAGTTCTAAGTCTGAGATGTTGTACTGAACAGAGTTAAATTGATGGAACTGGAACTGAACTATTTATTCTAGACTGGACTGGACTGACTAGTGGGAGAGTCAATAACCGACATATAACCACCTGTGTTAGATGTGGAGTCCAATGTATACACCCCAATGGTAGGATCCAATATACCTTTCTAGGGTATAAAGGCATGAACTATGTGATCACAAGAGTCTGGGGCCAATCAGGCCAAATAATATTGTGACCTACACTAGCATCGTAGTTCTGGGAACCTGGGTCCACTAGAACTCCGGCCCACTCGGTGCTAAGTCCTACTCCTACTGGAAAACCTGAACTGAACTACTATGCTGATAGCTCAAAACTGAGGTCCAAGACTAGTCAGGGATGTAAAATTGAAAGTACCATGAGAGTCTTATCGAACCAAATTCTGAAACTGAGTTCCAGAATGGTCATAACTGCTTATCTGGAAGTGTCGTAACCATCTAAGAACAAATTGTAAACTAAACTGGGGTCTTGAGGCTAGTCAGAGCTATATGTCTAAAATTTCATGACCGCCTAATGGACCAATAACTGGGTTCTGAGTCTTATTCTGATAACTGGGAGGCAGCACCGACACCTCGGGAAAAGACTAAAGTCAAACTAATCAGTTGAAATTTTTTTAAATAGTTCTGAAGAGATTCTACGTTCTAATTGGACTGAGCTACTAAGCAGCTAATAGAGAACTCAACTCATTCCAACAACACGGGAATTCCATAGTATGGAAAAATCTCAAGAATTAAAGAAATCTCATCTGACAAGTCTAAAATCATTCTTATCAGTGGAATATTTGTTAATCATGTATATAATAAGTATTACAAGGAATTTCAGCCCAAATCATACTTCATTCACTAAATGAGAAATAACAAGAAAATAATCTTCATACTAAAATCTAGGACTTCGATTCACTTTTGTGCGAACATTGCCAGTTTAGTTAGGAACTGATGAAGATAATATGAACAATCAACATGGATATTAGTCTAGGTGGAATTAATGAAAAATAACATGTAATTTATTCGTATTCGAAAACATAGGACTAAAACTGATAGGGAGATTATGGGAAGATTTTGGGGGACATAAGGGAAGAAAAATTCCCTTGCTGAATTCCTACATACCTGACTAAATTTTCCCTAGAGAAACAAACTTGAAAGGATACAACTGGTGAACAACCCTAGACCCTGCTTGAGAGCTCTTGAGAGAAAACTTATGCAAACCTTTCTGATAATCTGAGTGGGAATGAGGGGAAAACCATTTAACCCCTCTAATTCCCTTCAAAAAAATCCCAAAACAACGTAGTTTAGAATCTAGGAGAATAGAAAATTACTAAATACCCTTAG
>JACEIK010000416.1:274487-293029 GCA_018107945.1 Datura stramonium | reverse complement strand
CTCATGATAAGGTCAGAGAGGAACGATAGGAACGAGTGATGAGGGAATCATGAACCAAACCGTGAAGGGGAACATCACCATGGAAGTTCAAACCCATATGTTCCTCCTCCTAAGGTTGAGGCCCCCCAATTCAATCTAGAGTGAGTGATGTTGGCAACTTCAAGATAGAGGAAATGTTGGCTAGAGTCCAAAAGAAGGTTGAGTCTACAGACAGCGGGGTAAGGGAGCTAAAAGGGAGAGGTGTCTAACCTCACCTAAATGGTGAGTTCTCACTCGAATTCTATTAGACATTTGGAAGCTCAAATGAACCACCTATCATCCCAAATTAATCCCCAAATGAAGGGAACACTTCCTAGTGACACCACACCAAATCCGAAAAAGGATGGACATTGCACGACGATTGTTACTAGTAGTGGGAATATTTTGGATGATGCCCAAACAACCTAGTGATCTAATCATAGATGATGGAGTGAAAGATATGGTGCCAAAAGCACCAAATGTTATTGATAATGAAGAGGTATTTGAAGAGGAAGCAGTAATTGCTGCTCCCAAGCATGTTGATATTGACCGAAAGGGCAAGGAAGCCTCAAATGCACAAGGCCAAGAGCCTTGAATCCCACATACTTACCCTCAGTAGTTACAAAAGAAGAAAGAGAAACAATTCAAGAAATTCATTATGATTTTTAGCATGTTGCCCATAAATATACTACTGGTAGATGCATTACTCAAGATGCCAGGCTATGCAAAATTCATGAATGAATTGTTAAAAAAAAAGAAAATTATGGATGCCGGCAAAGGGGAGGTAACACACCACTATAGTGCAGTGGTGGAGCGCAATGTTTCTCCCAAGAGAGAGGACCCCGGAGCTTTTACTATCCCTTGCACCATTGGAATGTGCATTTTTCAAAAGTTATTTACGTGACCTCGGTTCAAGCATCAATTTGATGCCTCTTGTCATTTTCAAGAAGTTGGTTTTGGTGAGTACCAAGCCTACTACAATGAAGCTATTGATGGCGGACTGGTCTATCAAGAGACCCGTGTGAGTTATAGAAGATGTCTTGGTCTGAGAGGACATATTTATCCTTCCAACCGACTTTGACGTGTTGGATTGTGACATGGACATTGAGGTGCCCATCATTTGGGGGTGACCATTGCTAGCCACGGGTAGAGCATTAGTGGATGTGGAGTTAGGAGAGCTAAAGTTTAGAGTGGATGGTGAAGAAGTCACCTTTAATGTGTGTCAACCCACAAAACCCCTGAATGAATATAAGGTGATAGCAGTCCTCGATGAACAGGAGGAGCAAGAAAAAAATTGTGAGGCTGATGTTGATTCGAAGGAGACCCTCTCGAGAATTGATGATTGAGGAGCTATGCATCTTGCCATGATGATAAATAAGGTGCTTCTTCGGAAACAACTCAAGTGTTTTTATTTTTTGTCTTGTGTTGTTTTTGTTGTCTTTTGTTTAAAGGTTGATTAGATGAGGAACCAAGGGAAAGAAGAATAGGGTAAGCACTATGTGAGACCTGCATAATGCAGGTGCATAAGCGTGAGACACACCCAGGCATAAGAAGGGTCTAGAAAGCTAGAAGAAAAAGAAGGCCTCTATGCCTCACTTGCGAAACGCAGGTGCGAACCTGCGAAATGCAAGTCAAGCACAACTTCGAGCCAGAACACTTGAAAAAAATCTAGCAAATAGAAGGTGAGCTGCAAGCCACCTGCGAAACACCGGTGGCTATCCGTGAAGCGCAAGTCAAGCGCAGTTCACACTCTAATATCTAGGAAATAATGGGGTCACTTGTGCCTGGAACTGTGAAACGCAGGTATCCATCAGCAGCTGCAGGTCCAGTGTAGGTGCAGGTAAATATAGCATTTAAATATAGACAGACCTATTGATTGAACCTAACCCATGGCCAACCAATTTGATTGAAAATCTTTCCCACTTCCCAAAACCCACCTTTTCTTCACCTTTCACCTTCCCCATGATCCCAACTACCACGTATTTCACCCTTCCATCTTCCCTGTTAACTCCTATTTAATCCACCTCTTTCACCAACCAATCACTTCCACTCCCTTCCTTCTATAAACCCCAATTCCTTCCCTATTTTCTTCATAACTTTTCAAACTCTTCTCTCACTAAGACAAAATAAAATCAAGCTTTTTGGGATGTCCTTGGTTGAGAAACATATCTTTTAAGTCCAAAATTCTCTCATTTTCTCTTCTCACTTGGTACGTATCCCTCTCACTATTGTTTTCTTGATATTAGGAGTTGTTAGTACAAATGAAAACATGCTTAGCTAATAATTTTCTTGATCCATGTTTCCCCCATTACCTATCTTATGTTTATCATCTTTTTGAATGGTTTTATTTGTCGTGGGTATGGCGGGAAAGTGAAAATCGTGACATGTGGGTTTTCTTGTTCATTTTAATAGATTTGTTGTATGAGTTTAATGTCTTAAAATCATAGTGGGGGTGAAGTATGAGTAACCTCGTGTTCTTGCAATGCATAATTTTCTCGATGAAAGATAGGTTGATTTCTTTTTTAAGGGAAAATCGTCATTTTTGTTCTTTTGTAATGCTTGATTGGGTAAATTTTGATTTGTGAGTGAGTTGAGTAAAGCATGGAATTAAAATGTTATTGTTTGTTGGGTTGGGGCACTCTATGCTAGACACTGCAACTAACCTTCGAGTCATGGGTTGGGTTCTGCGAAATGCAGGCTGAGGCATTAGTATGGGTTTGAGGCTTCAGGCAACTACCTATCACTTGTGTTTCACCTACAAGTCACACATCAAGACCAGCAAAATGCAGTTTTAGAACAAAAGAAGGACTTCTAAGCCTAGTTATCTACCCTAGTCCTAAGACTCAACGACGAATCACGGGTCTCCACCTGCGTTTTGCCGCTATAGAGTAGGTGCTGCCACATGTTGATATTGATGTTTCAACTTGTTTGTCATCCAATCTTTCGAACTTTGTTGGTTAGCTTAGGATAGTTATTGCTTTTAATTTTGATTTACTCAAAATACAAAAAGAAGTTTTTTTTTTGTGGCACTAACATTATGTTGCAAAATCATGACTTCATCTAGGAAAGTCGACATAGGAAAGGCACCCTTCACTTCCAATAGTATAGGAAAAGGGAAGGCCAAAGTAACTCCAGCCCCTATCAATACCCATGATGCCATTATTTATTGTGTGCTTGACAGGAAGGCACACTATGTCATATGTGTCGAGAGGCCAATAACTATCGAGAAACACTTTGATTTGGTGGGTTTAGGGAGTGAAATACAAAAAATCATTGCATAATTCAATGACAAACAGTGGCACATGTTCACAAAGCCTCTCCCAAATTACTACACCAACCTTTGCCAGAATTTTATGCATCATACCAGCCACGTCAAGAGGCAATGAAACACATGAGTAATGTCGATGAGTTTCCGTGCCTCCCTTAAGTAAATGATTCGGGTGTGGAAGTCAACATCACTCTGGATTCAAAAAATTCCATATTTTGAGAGGATGAAATCGACTTTACAATGGAGTTTGCAACACAAGTGGAAAGAAAGGAACATCAATTACACTGGGTGGCTAACATTATCCCCACTGCTCAGCCCTTGTGGGCCTCCATGGGTGGTGAAATAAAAAGGCAGGACATAAAAAAATTTGAATTCAAATTGTGTCTTGAGTTTGTATGTGGCCACATCATACCCTCTAGAAATGATTGACGAGTGAACCTCAAGGAAGCCATACTTATTTCCTGCATCGTGTCAAGGGTGCCAATTAATTTTGAGGATATAGTGGCTACAAAAATGAAGCATAAAGCCAGACAGTAAGGAACTTCAATGCCATACGTTGTGCTTATTATCCAACTGTGCCTCAAAGCGGAAGTGCCACTATTCTCTAATTAATACCCTAGCCCTGCTTCTAGTGTCATTATTATTGATAGGAAGAGGGATGCAGATGCATCGAAGAGTAAAAGAAACTGGATGCAAGTATGGGAGACTCCCGAAGACTCCATTTCTCACGGCACAGATGAGACTCCCATAAATCCCAACCTCAACATGCCATACAACGAGACATCTGAACATGCATTAAAAGAGGCACCATTCAGAGGGCCTTCACCTCCTCCTACATCCTTCCGCTCAACTGGAATCAAAAAGTTGGTTGAAATTACACACTCTCATGAGAACCAACTCCAAAAGTTCACTCAAAACCTTCCTACTCTTATTATCTAGACAGTGAAGAAAGAGATGAAGAATGTGTTTTATATCTTGAAAAAGCTACTCTTTTGAGTTGATGTAGTTGTGGGAGAAGTCACCTCTCTCAAAACTGAAGTGAGGGAGTTGAGGAGCTGGGCACCAATTGAGGATATGGACATGAGCTTACTGGATGCAGCCATGGCTGCCCCATCTATATCCTGGGGTCCTATTGATGATTTGTTTAAGGGCTTAGGTGGGGATAATGAGGAAAACTTGGGAGATGAAGTCCACGGTGAGGAAGAAGCAAATGATGCTACCGAAGAGTAACCATATCAGGGAGTTCTTACCATCCTTTGTTCTTAATATTCGCATTATGGACAATGTATTTTCTTAGTTAGGGGTGGGATGTCTCTCTCTTGTTTTTTATTTTTGGTCTTTTACCGCCCTTGAAAGGCTTAAATTTGTATGCTTTGAATGTGTAGCATTTTTAATTTTTGCTTAGTTAGATGAATTCCCTTGTTGGGGTTGTGATGAATTAAAATGTTGCTTTTGTCTTGTTAGTGCTACTGATGGATCCATTTTAAATTTCCATATCTTAATAATCACCTTTGTTCATAGTAGTTAGCAGATAAACTCCAAGGGTTTTCTTATACCACGGTTATTTCCCAAGGATCGATTTCCTTTTCTTTTCTTTTGTTGTCAAATCGGGTGGTATTTCCCAATGATAGATTGAGAGGTGACTTTGTTAAGGAATAATTTCGAGTTTAGAGTCTTTTTGAGTTGGTTGTTGCACTTTCTTTTGAGAGGTATCACTGAAAATTTATAAATGGCAATAAAAATGAATTTTGAGGAAAAAGAGGCTGTTGAATTTTAAAAAAAATAAAATTGAGCACTCTTTTGTCATGAATTGCACATTCCTTGGTTGGATTTTTGATTCACATTCTATCTTTTCCAAATTCATACTCTTAATGTGGTTTTAAGAAATGTGTGAACTCATTGGAGTGTGATTCTTTGTGTGGTGAAGCTTTTAGCTTAATTTTCATGCATATATGGTGGTTTAGAACTTGCCCTAAGTGTGACTGAAGGCAAAATTGTAGATGTAGCTGCACTTAGAACATGATTTTAAGCTTTTTTTTGATAGTTGCTTCACCCATATGACCTTCTTGAATGTACATCCTTGCTAGCTAATGTTGAGCCTTTCAACCTTTTCTTTGAGAACCACATTACAAGCCTATTACCCTTTGTAATCCCACTTTCGGCACCCATCCTCCTATTGCTAGTTTTGAAAGGAAATTAAAAATGGGGCTTGATACCCAAAATCTTGGCAAAGAAAAGGAAGAAATGAGGCAAAATCCTAAGCTTCGGGGTTTGCAAAAGAAAATGGGAAAATATGTGAGCTTCTATGTGAGGTAGCACCAAATTGTGATGAAATGAATGAATTAGTTGATCTATAAACCTTAGAAGAAAAAGAATAGTTGAAAGGTGTTACCTCTTGCTTATATGAGGCTAAAGGTGAAAACCAAAAAGATATAAGCGTGGCTTTTGATACAAAGTTGAAGTTGTTGATCAAGGAGAGGTAAGGTGGGGTGATCTCAATAGAAAAATGGAGTATACAAAAATGCTCACAAAAGAGATTTAGGGAGTTTCTAGTTGCTAGAACAAAAAAGTCATCCTACCTTTACACCTATCCTTCATTTTGACCCCCCGAGTCCTAATTGATTTTGTGTGTAGAAACTCTACATTAGTGGCAAGCTACATGAAGGGCAAACCTATGGGTCAAGTTATATGCAGGAGAATTTTTTTTTTTGTGAGAGTGAGTGTATTTACCTTATTCGATAATCCCATTGTGTGTGAATTGCTTGAAAATTAAATGGGATTCTATCTTCATGTGAGTGGAATCACTTCCTTTGGGAACATGCTTGTATTTGTATTCAAAGTAAAAGATGTGATTGAGACAAGAGTGCGATGAACTTTAAGGAATGCTTTGAATGTGAATTTCCAATGACCTAGGATTCTATGTGAGAATTTTTTTATACACCAGACCCCTTGTTTTGACTGAAAGAAACACTTAAGAATCAAGCCAATTGTTTTGTGGTTACCTCTTGAAGCATTTTCCTAAATTATTGAGTCTTTTCTTTTAATTGAGTCGGTGTGCGATTTTGGGGTTGTATTCGTCCCCGTGGTCCATTGTGCACAATTCACGTGGTGTGACATACTCAGTTCAATTTTTCAGTTGTCAAGAAATAGTTTTCTTGAAGAAAACCAATGGTTCAAGTTAGGGGGGTTTCATGAGTAGGTAATTTATCAACTCATTAGGTTTTTCAAATTGAGCTTTTTCTCTTTTTTTGCAAGTCTTTTAGGAAGGTTTTATGCCCTTTCTCTTTGGTTTTTGTAGGTATTCAAAGAAACACACAAAGAGAAAAATTAAAAAAAAAGAATAGTGTTGGAAGAAGAGGACCTGCATTTTGCAGGTTGACACCTGCGAAATGTAGGCTAAACACAATGAAATACTATCGTGAAGCTGAAGGAAGACCTGCAGAACATAGGTTAGCACTTTCAAAATGCAGGTGCAAGTGCCTAATCACGACTGGATTCACTGGCCCAATGTTGTGATGAACATGCATCTCATGGATGGGAACCAGCAAAACGTAGGTGCAGCGCCAGTGAGGCCATTCTAAAAGGGGTAAAATTGTCAAGAACAAGAAAAGGGGGGCAACTTTGACCAATTTTTGTACAACTTTTGTAATGAATATAATATTCCATCGATTGAATAGTTAGTTTTTGTATTGAATTTTAGAGAGAGAAAAACATATAGAGAAGGGAGAGCTTTTCTTCATCTTCTTCATCATTGTAAGGTAAAACCTTCATTAAAAAACAATTTGAGATTTAAGATTCTTATTAATGATGAATCAAAATGATTCCTTTATTGGTTTATCTCTTTTCTTCATCTATATGTAGCTAAACACTTTGCTAGTGGTGTGTGCATGATAGGGGCTAAAATGTATTAGGTGTTGCTAGTTTAATCTTAGACTTGTTTATTTAGCATAAATCTATTGTTTTCTCTAAATTATAATTGAAATATCTCTAATTTCAAGTATGTTGTGTTCACTTATTCTATTTTTTCTTGAAAAAGAGGAATAGAATATGGATGAGAAAATAATGGTGGGTAATTGGATTTTGATTGTGTAGGATTGGGATAGAGATAGCTAATACCCACTTTAATACACCCATTAAATAATTGAGCCTAGAGATAGTTTAATACTTAACCAAGTTGTAGTGCTTGAAGTGTATGGGACCTTGGGGTTTGAGAAAACCCAAGGAAAAATACACTCAAGTGGTTGACAAACATCGAGTGCCGCTTTATCCACGACTATTTATGTTCGGAAGTAATGCTTTGCTTTTCTAGTTAGCTCCAATCCTATCAGGGCCCCATCAATAGCATGCCCCTAGTATCCGCTCATATTATTACTTCAAAGTTGGTTCTCTTATTATGTTGATTGAATTTGAATCATAGAGTGATGTTACAACCCCCAATATTTACTTTTCTATTTTTATACAACGACGCTATTTGAATAAATTTAATAGATGACTTATGTTTCTTTCAATATTCATTCCCTATGGATTTGACCCCAACTCACGAGTTGGGTAAATATTATTGCAACGATCGTGTGCACTTTCTCCTAGAGAGGAGTGAATTTCGATGTCATCAATTTTGGCGTCGTTGCCAGGGAATGAGATTTGATAACTTTTAGTTGTTTGGTAATTTGAACTATTTTTACATCTTGTGAAATTTCACATTTGTTTTTGTTTTGCACTGCTTGTTTAGGATTAGATCTAATGATCCATGACTCAAAAGTGTTCGCTATGGATGTACACATGAATCAAGATAAGGATGAGCCCATATTGCCTGATGTAGCGGGTGCCATTTGCCTACCACTTATATTAGGGAATGCGGTGTTTCATGTGACTATCACTTGTTGCACTTGCTACAAATGAAAGGACTCTTTAGAGGGCAGGCGAGCGAAGATGCTAATAAACAGCTTCGCAACTTTCCTAAAATATGCCAGCCCTTCAATATCACCAATATTAGCTTTGAGTCGATTCGACTAACGCTTTTCCCATTCTCATTGATAGGAGAAGCCACTATTTGGCTAGAGAAGCTGGCCCCGGGGTTTATTTTTTCTTGTCAAGAGTTGATGGACACTTTCTTGGATAGGTTCTTCTGTCCCTCGAGGATGTTAAAGTTTAGGGATGGCGTCACCAACTTTAGACAACTCCCGGGTGAACTTGACAGAGTTCTTCTTTAAAGCTTCTATCGCTCACTTGACTCTACCAATAAGTTTGTGCCGAATAATTACGCTGGTGTGTCCTTGATGGACAAAAATATGTTTTGTCCAAAGCTCTTTTGGCCCAGATGACCTAGACAAACCGAGCATGGCACACTAGGGACACCGAGGTGTCCTCAAGTGGTCCTAGTTTCATCCTTGTAACTACAGAGATGAGAAAATGAGCTGAAGAAAGAGATGAGACCTTGGACAAAGTAATAACCCATCCTGAGTTAATGACAAAGCATGTAATGGAAGCTGGTGCAAAAAGTGTAAGCGCAGTTGCAACCCAAGACCACATGGATTACGAAGGGGAGGCTTTACCTCCAAGTTATGAAGAAGAGTGTAAATATATGTCTGTCCAAGTAGGGGGTTCTCTTCTAGGATATCAAGGTCTAACTAAGTTCCTTGGAGTCCTTGTTACAAGAATCAAGGTTGGAGAAATCGGTATAGTCAAGGGTGGAATGATAGGAACAAAAGAGGGGAAACCGTGAAAGGAAACATTACAACAGAAGTTAAAACCCATGTGTTCCCCCTCCTAATATTGAGGCCCTTAAAATACAACCTGAAGTGAGCTACGTTGGAAGCAACAAGATAGAGGAAATGTTGGGTAGAGTCCTAAAGAAGATTGTGTCTACTGATAAGGGGGTAAGGGAGCCAAAAGGGAGGTGTCTAAGCTCGCCCAAATGGTGAGTTCTCACTCAGCTTCTATTAAACATATGGAAGATCTAACGAACCACGTGTCATCCCTAACGACTCCCCAAATGAAGGGCACACTTCCTAGTGACACAGTACTAAATTCGAAGAAGGATGGCCATTGCATGATGATTGTTATTAAGAGTGGGAAAATAATGGCTGATGCAGGTACGAAGGCCAAACAAGCTGGTGATCTAATCACATATTATGGAGTGAATGATGCAGTGCCAAAAGAACCAAGTTTTGTTTCTAATGTAGAGGTACTTGAATCGGAAGGAGTAGTTGTTGCTCGAAGGATGTTGATGTTTAGAAAAAGGGCAAGGGGGCCTCAAATGCACAAGACCAAGAGCCTAGAATCCCACCTCCTTACCCTCAAAAGTAAGAAAGGAAGAAAGAGGACAACCAATATAAGAAATTCATTAAGATGTTTAGAAGGTTGTCCATAAACATACCACTTGTAGATGCATTTCTTTAGATGCCGGGCTATGCAAAATCATGAAGAAATTATTAAAAAAGAAGAAAATCATGGATACGAGCATAAGAGAGGTGACATATCACTGTCATGCAGTGATTGCGAGAAATTTTTCTCCCTAGGGAGAGGATCCCGGAGCTTTTACTATCCCTTGCACCATTGGAATGTGCATTTTCAAAAAGGCTTTATGTGACATCGGTGCAAGCATCAATTTGATGCCTCTTGCATTTTTCAAGAACTTAGATTTGGGGAGTCCCAAACCTAGTAAAATGAAGCTATTGATGGCAGACCGGTCTATTAAGAGACCCGTGGGTGTGCTAGAAGATGTCTTGTTCTGAATGGACAATTTATCCTTCAAACGGACCTTGTCGTGTTGGATTGTGACATGAATGTTGAGGTGCCCATCAATTTGGGGAAACAAATTTTAAACACGGGTAGAGCATTGGTTGATGTGGAGCTAGGAAAGATAAATATTAGAGTGTGTGGTGAAGAAGTCACCTTCAATGTGTGTCAACCCACAAAACCCCCGGATAAATGTATGGTGATAGCAGCCCTTGATAAAGAGGAGGAGCAAGACAAAAATTTTGAGGCTGAAGTTGATCCAGAGGATGACCCTTCAGAGAACTAGTGATTAAGGAGATATCCATTGTGCAATGACAATAAATAAGACACTTCTTGGCAGGTAACCCAAGTGTTTTTATTTTTGGTTCTTTGACATTTTTGTTGTCTTTGTTTTAAAGGTTGATTGGATGAGGAACCACAGGAAAGAAGAATAAGGAAACCACTGTATGAGACTTGCGAAACGCAGGTGCTTAAGCGCTAGATACATCCCAAATGCAAGAAGGGTCCAGAAATCTGGAAGAAAAAGAAGGCTTCTGCGCCTCACTTGTAAAACGCAGGTGCCAACCCGCGAAACCCAGGTTAGGTGTAGCTTTGTGCCAGAACACTTGGAAAAAATCTAGAAAATGAAAGGTGAGCTGTGAGCAACCTATAAAACGCCAGTGGCTATCCACGAAGAGCGGGTCAAGCACAGTTCGCAAGCCGGAAACTGGGCAAGAATAGGGTCACCTGCGTTGGGAACTGCAAAACGCAGGTACCCATTTGCGGTCGTAGGTCCAGCGCAGCTGTAGGTAAATTTAGCATATTAATATCTACCAACCCATTGACTAAACCTGACACTTGGCCAACCCATCTGATTCAAAATCATTCCAACTTCCCGAAATCGACCTTTTCTTCACCTTTTAACCTTCCCCATGATACCAACTACCACCCATTTCACTCTTCCATCTTCCCCATTAACTCCCATTTAATGTACCTCTTCCACCAACCAATCACTTTCAATCCCTTCCTTCTACAAAACCCCAATTCCTTCGCCCATTTACTTCATCACTTTCAAAGTTTTCTCTCATTAAGAAAAAATAAAATTGAGCTTTTTTGGTTGGACTTGGTCGACAAACAGATCTTCTAAGTCAAAAATTCTCTCATTCCCTCTTCTCACTTGGTATGTGTCCCTCTTGCTCTTGTTTTCTTTATTTTAGGATGTGTTAGGACAAAACAAAGCGTGCTTATATAATACTTTTCTTGACCCATATTTCCCCCATTACCTATCTTATGTTTCTCATCTTTTTAAATCGTTTTATTTGTTGTGGTTAAGGTGGGAAAGTGAAAATTGTGACATGTTGATTTTCTTGTTTATTTTAATAGAGTTTCTATATGAGCTTTATGTCTTGAAATCATAGTTGGGGGTGAAGTCTGAGTAACCCCGTGTGTTTAAAAGGTACGATTTTCCTGATGATAGATAGGTTGATGTCTTTTTTAAGGGAAAATCATAATTTTTGTTCTTTTGCGTTGTTTGGTTAGGTAAACTTAGATGTGTAAGTGAGTTGAATAAAGCATAGAGTTGATGTGTTATTGTTTGTTAGTCTGGGGCACTCGATGCTGGACACTGTCACTCACTTGAGAGTCATGGGTCAAGTTTTATAAAACGCAGGCTGAGGCATAGATATGGATTTGAGGCTTTAGGCCACTGTCCATCACCTGTGTTTCGCCTGCGAGTCGCGGATCAAGACCAGTGAAATGCAGGTTTAGCACAGAAGAAGGACAGCTTGGCATGGTTATCTACCCTAGTCCTGTGACTCAGCGGCAAATTGCGGTCTCCACCTGTGTTTTGCAGCTACAGCGCAGGTGCTGCCACGTATTGATATTGATTTTTAAACTTGTTTGTAATCCAATCATTAGAACTTTTTTTCTTAGCTTAGGATAGTTAAGACTTTTTATTTTTATTTACTAAAAATACAAAAAGAAGTTTGTTTTATTGTGGCACTAATATTATTTTGCATAATCATAACTTTATCTAGGCAAGCCGACAAAGGAAAGGCACCTTCAACTTCCAATTGTAAAGTCAAAGGGAAAACCAAAGAAAGTCCAGCCCCCGCCAACACCCTAGATGCCATTATTTATTGTGTGTCTGACATGAAGGAACACTATGTCTTATGTGCCGAGAGGCAATCACTGCTGAGAAACGCTTTGATTTGGTGGGGCTGGGGAATGACTTTCCTAAATTAATTACACTATTTAAGGACAGACAGTGGCACATGTTCATGGAGCCTCTCCCAAATTACTACACCAACCTTGTGTCGGAATTCTATATATCATTCCAGGCATGATAAGAGGCAATGAAACACAAGGGTGAGGTCAATGAGTTCCCATGCCTCCCTTAAGTCATGGTTCGGGGTGTGGAAGTCGACATCACCCCGGGTGCCATAAATGCCATATTTTGGGAGGATGAAATCGACTTCGGAATAGAGTATGCAGCACGATTGTCTAGAAAGGAAGATCAATTGCATTAGGTGACTAACATTATCGCCATTGGTCCGCCCTTGTGCGCATCCATGGGCGGTGAAATCAAAAGGCAGGACTTAAAATTTGAAGCCAAATTGTGGCTTGAGTTTGTATGCGGACGTTCCCTCATCATGCCCTCTAAAAATGATAAAGGAGCGAACCTAGAGGCATCCATACTTATTGCCTACATCATGTCAGCGGTGCCCATTAATATTGGGGAGATAGAGGCTACATAAATGAAGCGTAAGGCCAAACAGCAAGGAACTTCAATGCCATATGTTGTTCCCAACTGTGCCTCAAAGAGGGAGTGCCACTATTCCCTGATGAATCTCCTAGCTCTGCTACTGGTGTCATTGTTGTTGTTAGGAAGAGGGATATGTATGCACCGAAGAGCAAAAGAAATTGGATGCAGACATGGATACTCCTGAAGACTCCACTTTTAGGGCATATATGAGACTCCCATAGCTCCCGACCTCAAAATACCACACCCGGATACATCAACCTATGCATCCGAAGAGGCACCATCCAGAGAGCCTTCACCTCCTCCTAAATCTTCCTGCCCAACTAGAATCTAGAAGTTGGCTAAAGTGACACACTCTCATGAGAACCAACTCCGAAGGTTGTCTCAAAATCTACATATTCCTATCATGAAGATGGTGAAGAAGGAGGTAAAGAATGTGTTTGATAGCTTGAACAAGCTATGATATCAAGTGGATAAAGTCGAGGAAGAAGTCACCTCTCTCTGAGACGAAGTAAGGGTGTTAAGGAGCTAGGCACTAATGGAGGATCCAGACATGAGCTTACAGGATGCAGCCATGGCTACCCCATCTACAACCTGGGGGCCTATTTGATGATTTATTTGACGGCTTAGATGGGGATGATGAGGAAAACTTTAGAGATGAAGGCCATGATGATGAAGAAGTAAATGACGATACTGAAGAGTAACCACATCAGGGAGTTGTGACCATCCTTTGTTCCTAATATTCACATTGGGGACAATGTAAGTTCTTAGTTGGAGGTGAGATGTATCTCTCTTGTACGTTATTTGTGGTCTTTTGCCTCCCTTATCGAGCTCAAGTTCTTATGCTTTGAATGTCTCACATTTTTAATTTTTGCTTAGTTGGATGAATGCCCTTGTCGGGCTTGTGATAAATGAAAATGTTGATTTTGTTTTGTTAGTACAATTGACAAGTCCATTTTAAATTGCTAAATCTTTAATGACCCATATCTTAATAATCGCCTTTGTTCATAGTAGTTAGAAAACAAACTCCAAGGGTTTTCTTTATACTATAGTTCTTTCCCAAGGAACGATTTTCGTTTCTTTTCTTTTATTTTCGAACTGGGTGACATTTTCCAATAATAGATGAGAGCCGACTTTCTTAAGGAAAAATATTGAGTTTAGAGTCTTTTTTAGTTGGTTGTTGCACTTGGTTTTGTGAGGTACCACCAAAAATTTTGAACTGGCATAGAAAATGAATTTTGAGGAAAAATGGGCAGTTAAATTTTTTCAGAAAATGTTTGAGCACTCTTTCATCATGAGTTGCACATTCCTTGTTTGGCTGTTTGATTCACATGTTATCTTGTCTAAAGTCATACCCTTGATGTGTTTGTAAGAAATATTTGAACTCCTTAGAGTGTGATGCCTTGTGTGGTGAGGCTTTTATCTTAATTCTCATGTATGTATGGTTGTCTAGAACTTTCCCTAAGTGTGATTCAAGGAGAAATCCAAGATATAGTTGCACTTATAACATGATTTTAGGCTTTCTCTTGATAGTCACTTCACCCATATGACCTCCTTGAATGTCCATCCTTGTAATCCCTCTTTTTTGGACCCATCCACCCTAGAGCTAGTTGTGAAAAAAAATGAAAAATGGGGCTTGATCCCAAGATCTTGGTAAAGAAAATGAAGAAATGAGACTAAAGCCTAAGTTTGAGGGTTTGTAAAAGAAAATGGGAAAAATATGTTAGCTTCTATGCGATGTAGTGCCAAATTGTGATGAAATGAATGAATTAGTTGGTTAAAAAACCTCTAAAACTTAGAAGAAAAAGAATAGTTGGAAGGTACTACCTCTAGCTTAGATGAGGCTAAAGGTGGAAACCAAAGAGATATAAGGGTGGCTTTTGATACAAAATTGAAGTTGCTGATCAATCAGAGATAAGGTGGGGTGATGTCAATAGAAAAATGGAGTATATAAAAATGGTCAGAAAAAGGCATTACGGAGGTTCTAGTCACTAGAACTAAAAAGTCATCCTACCTTTAAACATAGCCTTTATTATGACCCCCAAGTCCTAATTTATTTTGACGGTAGAAACTTAGAAGAAAAATAATAGTGGGAAGGTACTACCTCTAGCTTAGATGAGGCTAAAGGTGGAAACCAAAGAGATATAAGGGTGGCTTTTGATACAAAATTGAAGTTGCTGATCAATCAGAGATAAGGTGGGGTGATCTCAATAGAAAAATGGAGTATATAAAAATGGTCAGAAAAAGTCATTAGGGAGGTTCTAGTCACTAGAACTAAAATATCATCCTACCTTTAAACATAGCCTTTATTATGACCCCCAAGTCCTAATTGATTTTGACGGTAGAAACTCTACATTAATGGCGAGTTACACGAAGAGCAAGCCTATGGGTCAAGTTGTATGCATGAGAATTTCTTTGTGAGAGAGCATATTTGCGTTATTCTATAATAACCTTTGTGTGTGTATTTCTTTAAAATTAAATGGAATTCTCTCTTGATGTATGTGACATCACTTTCTTGGGGGACATGCTTGAATTTGTTCAAAGTACAACATGTGACTGAGACAAGATTGCAGTGAAATTTAAGGCATGCTTTGAATATGAATTAATGACTTAGGATGCTATGTGTGCTTGTTTTCACCAACCATGTCCCTTGTTTTGAACGAAAGAAACATATTTGAATCATGTCAATTGTTTGTGGTTACCTCTTGAAGCATTTGCATTAATTATTGAGTCTTTTCTTTTCATTGAATCGGTGCGTGATTTTGGAGTTGTCTAAGTCCTAGTGGTCCCTTGTGCATAACTCACATGGTGTGACATGCTTAATTCAATTTTTTAGTTTTAAAGAAATGTCTTACCTGAGGACAAGAAATGGTTCAAGTTTGGGGGTTTGATGAGTTGGTAATTTACCTACTCGTTAGGCTTTTAAACATGAGTTTTTGTTTGGTTTTCAGGTCATTAACGACGGTTTTATTCACTTTCTCTTTAGTTTTGCAGGAATTGAATTTAAACAGACAAAATGAAGAAATTGTACAAAAAACATAGTTCTAGAAGAAGAGGACCTGCGTTTCGCAGGTTGACAGCTACGCCAAACGTAGGGAAATACTAATGTGAAGTTGAAGGAACACCGGCAGAATTCAGGTTTTCGCAGGTGCAAATGCCTAACCATGACTAGATTCACTAGCAAAAATCTGCAATCAACGTGTGCCTCGCGGATGGCCACTTGCGAAGCGCAGGTGCCGTGCTAGTAAGGCCATTCTGAAAGGGGTAAAATAATTAAACAAAAGAATAGAGGAGCAGATTTACCCTATTTTTGCACAATCTTTTGTAAAGAATAGAATATTCTATTGCATTTAATAGTTAGTTTTTCTATTGTTTTTTAGAGAGAGAATAAGATAGAGGGAAGGGAGAGCTTCCCTTCATCTTCTTCATCTTTCTAAGATAAAACCTCCATTGAAGAACAAATTGAGCTTGAATTTTCTTATTAATGATGAATGATAGTGATTCCGTTATTGGTTTTATCTCTTTTTCCACCATCTATGAGTAGCTAAACACCTTGCTAGGGGTATGTGCTTGATAGGGGCTACAATGGATTGGGTGTTGCTCGTTAAATCTTAGAATTACTTATTTAGAATAACTCTATTGTTTTCTCTAAGTTATAATTGAAATATCTATAATTCCATGTATGGATTGTGTTCACTTATTTTATTTTTATTTAAAAAAGAGGAATAGAATATGGGTGAGAAAACAATGGTGGGTAATTGGGTTTTGATTTTGTGGGATTGGGCTAGAGATAGCCAATACCCAATTTGATACACCCACTAAAGAATTGAGGCTAGAGATAGTTTAGTTCTTACCAATATTCTAGTGGTTGAAGTGTATGGAATCTTGGGGTTTGTGAAAACTCGAGGCCAAAGACACCTAAGTGGTTGAGAAATATAGCGTGTTGCCTTGTACACGACTATTTATATTCATAAGTAATTCTTTAATTTTCTAGTTAGCCCCAATCCTTTCAAGGCCCCATCAATTGCACACCCCTAATATTCGCTCTTATTGTTACTTTGAAGTTGGTTGCCTTGATTCATTGATTGAATTAGAAATCATAGTGTGATCTTACAACCCCCAATATTTACATTTCTAGTTTTGATACAACGATACTATTTGATACAATTTGATAGAATTTGATAAACGACTTTCATTGCTATCAATCTTCATTCCCTTGGATTCGACCCAGACTCACGAGTTGGGTAAACTATATTGCGATGATTGTGTAGACTTTCTCCTAGCAAGGAATGGATTTGGATGTCATCAATTTTGGTGCCATTGCTGGGGAATGAGATTTGATAACCTTTAGTTGTTTGTTGATTTGAATTATTTTAAACTTCTTGTGCAATTTTACATTTGTTGTTGTTTTTCACTACTTGTTTAGGAATAGATCTAATGAGCAACGACTCACAAGTGCGCTTTGTTGATGAACACATGGATCAAGACCAGGATGAGCCCATGTTTCCTGATGTTGCGGGTGCCTTTCGCCTACCACCTACAGTAGGGAATGTGATGTTTCATGTGACTAGCACGATGTTGCACTGGCTAAAAATGAAAGGACTCTTTGGAGGACATCCAAGAGAAGATTCTAATAGACACCTTTGCAACTTTCTTGAAATATGACTGCCCTTCAATATCACAAATATTAGCAAAGAGTTTATTTGACTAAGGCTTTTCCCATTCTCATTGACGGGAGAAGCCACTGTTTGGCTAGAGGAGCTGCCCCCGGGGTGTATTACATCTTGGAAAGGGATGACAGAGGGTTTCTTGGGTAGGTTCTTCCTCCCTTGAGGATGTTGCAGTTGAGGGATGAAATCACCAACTTTAGACAACTCCGGGATGAACTCTTGCATGAGGCTTGGCTACGATTGAAAAAGAAAGTTGCAATATGTCCAAACCATCAGTTACCTGATGGAGTTCTTCTCCCAAGCTTCTATCACTCACTTAACTCAATCAATAAGTCTGTTGCCAATAATCTTGTTGGTGGGACCTTGATGGACCAAATATATTGGTTGGCCAAAGCTTTTTTTTGGATCTAATGATCAAGACAAATATAGCATGGCATACTAGGGACACCAAGGTGTCCTCAAGTGGTGCTAGTTGCAGCCTTGTGACTGTAGAGATGAGAAAACGAGATGAAGAGAGGAATGAGACCTTCGCTAAAATGATGGCCCATCTTGAGTTAATGACAAAAAACATAAAGGGAGTTGGGGCCAAGTGTGTAAACATAGTTGCAATCCAAGGACACATGCAATATGAAAGGGAGGCTTCAACTCTAAGATGCGAAAAAGAGTGTTAATATATGGATGGCCATGTGGGGAATTCTCATCATGGATATCAAGGTGCGAACCAAGGTCCTTGGCATCCTCAAGATAAGAATACAAGTTGTAAAAGTCGGGATAGTCAAGGGTGGAATGATTGGAATAAAAGTTAGGGAAAATGTGAACCAAACCGTGAAGAGAATATTACCAAAGAAGTTCAAAACCATATGTTCCCCCTCTTAAGGTTAAGGCCCCCCAAATGCAACTCGGAGTGAATGACATGGGCAACTCCAAGATAGAGGAAATGTTGACTAAAGTCCAAAAGAAGGTTGAGTCTATGGACAATAGGATAATGGAGCTAAAAGGGGAGGTATCTGTCACGCCCCGCCTTGGGGGGTATGACTAGCACCTGGTGCCCTAGAAGGACCTGGACTACTAACTGGTGGGCCGAGGCACATCTGGTGCCTGGCTAGCT
>JACEIK010000416.1:193993-251297 GCA_018107945.1 Datura stramonium | reverse complement strand
GGTATCTGAGGTTAATTTGGATTTGGACTACGTTTGACGGCGTAATCGAGCGATAATTTAATGATACTTTCGCACCCTCTCTGTTCTCTGTCGCAACTCTTTGGAAATTATAAGGTTTTAATCAATTAAACCGAAGTGGGGGCTTTATATACTTTTGCCTGGTCAAGGCCAATGTGTCACGGAGCCAACGCGGAGGCTCCACCTCCGTGACACGTTGCCATCGCGAAGGGGCTCTGCCCCGGCTCCTTTCGCGATGGTTCGATAGGTTTCTCATCCAGTCTTTTCTCGGGCCTTTTTCTAGCATGTATGGCTTTCAAATACTCTTAACCAACACGCGAATAGGCCATCTATGTGTCGGAAATTTTACAGGGTGTAACAGGAAGGATGAGCACAATTGATGATGGGGTCAGGGATGGATGTTTTCTTTGGATGTTTTATGTTTGTTGTTTTGAAATTCATTGAGTAGAGCCCTTGTCGGATTGTTATTTTCTTGTGATGGTTGATGATTGCCCTTGTCGAGCGTGTCTTGTTTATTTTGTTTAGTTTTGATGGTTGATGGTTAGTGATCAACTGGGATCTTTGTTTTGAATTGAACAATCTTCCATGAAATGACCGGAAGTCTTGTTCCTTTTTCGCCTTTGTAATTAGTAGTGTAGTAATCAAAACTCCGAGGGTTTTCTTTAGACCATGGTTCTTTTCCGATGAGCATTCTTTTATTTTTATTTATTTCCTTTGTTGAATCGGCTTGGCGTTTCTGAATGATAGATTGAATGGAGACATTCTTAAGGGAAATGCAATTTGTTTTGAGAGGCACCACTAAAAAAAATTTGTTGAAAGGAAATTTAAAAATGAGGGCATGAAAATGAAGATAATGAGAAATTGTTGACACCATTGCATAACATTCTTTGTCATACGTTGTAAATTCTTTTCTTGACTTATGATGTTTGCCTTCTTTGATGTCCTAACTTGATATCTTCTGTTGAGAATGACTCTTGTAGACTCTTTGAGGGTGATTCCTTGTGTAATGAGGAATTTTTTATGAATCTCATGCATAACATCTTGTCTATAACTTGCCCCAAATGTTATTCAAGGTAAAATCCTAGATGTAGTTGCACTGAGAACATATGTTTAGGCTTTCCTTTGTCTAGTCACTTCACCCATATACCCTCCTTGAGCATTGATCCTTGTCAGCCAATGTTCATCCTTAGACCCTTTCTTTGGCAACCATATTACAAGCCTTAAGACAGTTCTTAATGCCACTCTTTGGAACCCATTCTCCCTAAATGCTAGTGACAAGATAGTGATGAAATGAGGCTTTAAGCCTAAGAAAAAGGGAGTGATTAAAAAATTGAGAAATGAGGCAAAAGCCTAAGTTTGGGGGTGTGCAAAAAGGGAAGATAAGAATTTTAGTTTGAGAGGGAACCACATTGTGTAAAAATGCACAAAAGGATAAATCAAAAAGAGAAAAACAATGTGTGAACCGGTGCTGCCTCTTGAGTTGATAAGGCTTTCTGAAGTCCAAAGGGGTTATAAGGAGGGTTGTTAAAGAAATGAAAGTTAGAAACAAGGAAAGAAATGAAACAAAGTGAAGTGAGTGGAAGGAGTTGATGTGAGGTATGTTCACAAAAAGCAGTAGGGAGGATCTAGTTACTACAACCAAAATTTTATCCTATCCTTACCCCAAGCCTACATCATAACCCGCAAGCCCTAAATGATTCTAAGTGCAGCTACTCTACATTAGTGGCGAATTACATGAAGGGAAAGCCTATGGGTCAAGTGTGTGCCTGAATATTTGTTTTGAGAGAGTGAGTGTAAGTGTATCTTCCAAACCATCCCTTGTATGCAGTCAACTGACCACATGATAAAAAGAATGGGGATTCTTATTTTGGCGAGTGGCATCATTCCTTTTTAGGGGCACAAGGGCATTCAGAGATAATGTGGGAATAGGGCATAAGGAGTGCAAACTCTAAGGCATGATTTGAATATGCACTAATCATAACTTGAGATGCTATGTGTATTTCATGGTTGAGCAATGACCTTGTTTTACTAAAGGAGTCCTTTCATGAACTTTGTTGGTGGAAAGTGGTAACCTGTTTGAAACATCTTCATTATTTTGGTCTCTAGCGGTATTTTCTTCTCTTTTTCAGTGAGCTTGGTGAGCATATTTTTGGGTTGTCATATTTCAGGTGATTGGTGATGTTTATTTTGGTATACAGATGGCATATTTTTTAATGAATGAGTATTTCATTACTTGAGGATAAGGAACGGTTCAAGTTTGGGGGTTTGATGAGTTGGTAATTTACCAACTCATTAAGCTCTTAAACTTGAGTTTTTGCTTAGTTTTTGAGTTGATTAAATATAATTTATGCTCGTTTTGCTTTTCTTATATACGGATGACTAAATGTGTAGAAAAGAGGAAAAATGGAGCAAAAATAAGGAAGTGAGACAAAATTGGCGGTCCACCGATGAAAACTGGCGAAACGCCAGCCAAAGGACGATTATCACTACCTCTGAGGAAAAATGCCATTTGAAAATCACTTGTTGTCAATGGCAACTCACCGATCCATTCGTTGAAAGACACCCAGTTTTCTAGAAAGCAGCATAAAGATCTGGCGGTTCACGGATTGCTATCAACTGATTATCGGTTGAACCACCGATGCTCACTGAATTTGACTGAAGGCTCAGATAAGACACCCAGTTGTTCATGAATTGAGACATGAGAACTTCTGGTGTCTCCGCCGATTCTAGAATGGTGCTCAGGGGTATAATTTTCCAGTAGAGAAAAAGAGATCAAAAGTGTCCTACTTTTCAGGATATAAATAGCAGATAAAGTACTGTGTACTAGAGATAGATAGAGAGATATAGAGAGAGAGCAGAGCATATCACATCATTATTTCCCTTTTGAGCTTTAGAACATTCTTTTAGCAAAGATGGGGAGATTTTGATTGGTAAACTTGGAAAAAGTACTCTTCTCTAATTCTTCTTTGTAATAATAAGTTCAGCCATTAGTGGAGAATATTTTGTGAATTTCATTTTACTACTCTTGTTATTAAATTCAATAAAGTTATTGATGAATGTGCTTTTGAATTTCATAATCATGAGTAGCTAAATCATTAACTAGATGTGTGTGATGATGAATACTTAACTAGAGTGGGTATTGCTAGAGTCATCTTCATATTGTTTAAATAAGTGTAAATCTGTTAGATTCTCTTCAATATATAAAGGAAGATCCACTGATTATGATATGGATCTATTTATTCTTGCTTGATTGTTTCTTGTAATAGAATAATTAAGTATTGAAAGAGAATTTAATAGTGGGCGTGGATAAGAGATTGTGAAATTGGGCTAGAAATAGCTAAAATTGCAATCTCATTCAATCTTAGCAGCTAATAGCTAGAAATTAATGCAGGTGCTAATCCAAATCTAATTGGGTTGAGCTAAATCATGGCTAGAGGTTTGACAAAACTCTAGTAAGAGGTAGTTATAAGGCTAAAAAGTTGTAATTACCCACTTCCCGAGATTATTTACACTTGGTGAACTCATAAGATGACCTAGCATGTCCCGATCTAGTTAGTATATCATCTACACCACACCTATAGTTTTTAACACTCTTGTTGACAACTTTGCCGATCTTGCTATTTCATTCCACTAAATCACCAAAAACAATTCACTAAAAATTTTAATCCCCCCAATTTATTTGTTATTATGTTAACTTTACGTGGTGCAAGCTAACTTCACTTTCTCAACCGACACTTGTAACTATCATTCACTAGTCCTTATGGGATTCGACCCCGACACTCATCAAGTTACTTGTTTGATACTTCAACCATGTATATTCTTTGCATGAAAGATATATTTTGGTCGTTATCAAAGAGTTGACTAAAGACATAATGAGCGGTTAGTGTGGGTAACAACTGGTCTCCACGAGTCTTTGGGTACACCACGAGTCATGGTGTCCTTCGTCATGACCCTCTGAGGCAGAATTCTAGAGCAGTCAATGGGAGGTTGATCACGATTCATGGTCCAAGCCACTAGTCGTCCAGTCCCTCGATAGGATTAGCAGTGTGTTTTTTCCTGCAAATTTATTAAGGGCTTTTCCGTAATTACTGAGTTCCTAAGGCCTATACTACGTCGTTTTAACCTCAGAATAGTGTGTTTTAAGAAGGTTTAAGTTATTCTAAGTCTATTCTAATTCATGAATACAATCTTAGCGGTTTGAGAGGTGATCAAGCCTAAATCTTTCAAAGTTCTTCCTCAATTCTCTTTGGGCGATCAAGGAAAGTTGTGAAATCAGATCTCTTCAAGTATGTAAGGCTATGAATGGGTGCAATTGTCCACAACCATGCCCAATCCTCTCTCAATTTATGAAAATTCTAATTGATGAATCTATGGGGGGTTTTACCCAATATGTGAATTCTCTAAGTTTCAATCATTGGTATGATCTAAGCATGTTTTCAATGTTGAATTATGATTTATGGGCAAATTTTACAATATTTTAAATTATAAATTAAGTTTTCAAGTGTTCTAAATTATGATGTCCATCCATAAAAGTTCACGAAAGTTGAGATCTATGAAGTATGTGTAAAAGCATGATAAGATGTCTATGAAGAAAGTAAGATTTTGAAATACCCATGTCTATGTTCATGTTTTCAAAGTGAATCAAGTTGATTTCAAGCATGTGTATGTATTGGGCAAGCCCATATGATCAAGTATGTTTTTATGATTTAATGAATTAGCTTACCACATGGTTTTAGAGTCTAGACTCCCATTATTTTTCAGCTTGTAGTATGGTTTGATCCAAGGCTCCTCATGTTATGACTTCAGATTTATGTATATATGTTATGAGTCAGCTTCATCACTAAAAGATGGTTCAGCTTCATTGAAAAATGATGGAGAGAATATGCATGTTTTTGGGAGTAGTATCTAGCACCGAGTAGTCTAAGGGTTAGTCAACCCTATGCCTCAGAACTACGTGCCAACATTGGTATGTTCAGATTATTGGGACCTCCCTTGTGAGCTTCCCCTGCCCCCAAGAGGCCTTCAACTTGATATCAATATCATCGTAGCATCCTTAGCTCTGGAAAAGCATTGGACAGCTCTGTCCACTAGAGTGTGATAGTCGGGACCACGTAAACTCTATCGTGGTAATGTCGGTTACATGATGAGTCTCCCATTGTTCCTTATGATTTCAGTTATGCATGTTCATCAGTCATGATATTATATTTTCAGCAGGTTTGACCCAATGTTCAATTTTATTTATGATTATCAGTTTTCATCTTTCGGTCATTCTATTCAGTTATGATGTTCAGTTATGTTGAGATCATGATTTTAGAAAATAGCATGCAAGCCCTACTCTTTGAATATTATCTTGATTATGTTTTGTAATATACATGATTTATGATTTTACTAACTTAGCGATTTTACTTACCTTGCATATTTTGTACATTCCACGTACTGACCGCATACTCTATGCTATATCGTTTTATGATACAGGCTTCGATATCCAGACTCAGTCCCGCCACTAGCCAGATTCCAAACAGTAGTACTTCCCAATCAGAGTTGGTGAGTCCTCATCTTTCAAGGGCCTTTCTTATCAGATATGTTCCGCATTTTCAGTTTTCAGCCTATAGTGAGTTAGTTGGGTTCTTGTACCATCAACTCATCGTATTAGGGGCTTTTCTGACGTAGTATATATTCAGTTTCGGGCTTATATATGTATTCATATGTTATGTTATGTTTAGACTTCCCCTATGTTATTCATGTTGATCTTTTATTTTTTTTGAATGAGTTAGATGTTATGTTCATGCCATGGTCAACTTGGAGCCTCTCGGGGTTCTTTGTCCCGTGTCTCGATCCGAGCCTATGTTCGGGTCGTGATAGTAAGATGACCTCATATTAGTGATTTAATGTTTTCAATAGATCTGAAACATATTTTATGATCGATTTGCATATATGATTTATACCCAGGAGATTCCAGATGAGTTTCGAACAATCAAGATGCATTTTTTTGAATTTTAAAGTTACGAGTTGACCTCGATCAAATAGTTGACTAAAAAAGTTTGAATTCTTGATTTGAAAGTTCCAATGGGTTTGTATAGTGGTTTTGAATTTATTTGCGATTTTGGATTTTTTCTTCATGGATTTTGGACGGGTTTGGAATATGTCGCATGATTTGGCATTATATTAAGCATATAATTGTAACAATCCAAAGGTTTATTTTAGCTCAACAGAAAAAGAAAGTCTATAATAGACACGTCTTTATGGACTCCCTGAGACATGACTTACTATGATACCAAGTTTTTCATGCTCCAAAACTGGGGAAGGGCGCGACTGGCTTTTGATACCTAACTGACCGAAATGCCAGCTATATAACGTCAATAACAATAACACTCAGGCCAACTAGGCCACCTATCAAAGTGAGTTATATCTTAGAAATAGACCAACTAGGTCTCTAAATCCATAATGTAAGATAAAATGTCGATAAGGCCACAATAGAAACTAAAATAAGCTGCGAAAAGACAGCAGGGGCATATACTAAATTTAAATTATACAACTAGTCAACAAAAGCCTCTAAAAGAGTAATAAATTGAATGCATGGGACAGGGCTCTGAAATACCCATATTGTACAACATAAAAAGTCGAAAGACAACAACACCTCAACTTTTAAAAGAAAGGGAGCATACCAACTCTCTGCTGAAGAGAAAATCTCTATGCGTCTGACGGTTTGGACCTCTAACTACACCTGCAGCATGATTGCAGGGGTCCCCAGATAAAGGGGCGTTAGTATAAAAAGTATATACCGTCATGCAACATAGAAAGTTCTATATAGAATAATGCCAAAGATAACTGAATCAAAGAAGTGAACATAACAATCAACCTGAAACCCTGGAATCGTTTAGCATTACAATGGCAAATAATAGTTGAACATAACTCGAGAAATAGGGTAGGGAGAGACAACTTTTAACTTTGTAACCTGCTACCCTACATGCACACTCTGTTCATAAGCATGACACAATTGACTCCTATGCAAACACTTTGGATAATTAGACCAGAGTTTATGAGAATTGACTTGGTGGGTGCCTTATACTTGGACCAAGATTTCATTATGGATAAATAATACTCAGACCAGGATTAATAAGAGTTACTAATACTCAGACCAGGATTTATAAGAGTCACCTGATACTCACACCAGGATTCCCATGGTTGACTTGATACTTGGACCGGGATTTTCATGTATAACACCTCGCACCATCAGACATATGATACTTGGACCAGAGAGGGTGTGCGCTAATTCTTTGACTGAGTAAAATGAAAAACAAGCATATGAAAGAAACTGATACTCGTAATGGAAAACTTGACAATGTAATGTAACTAACTTTGAAGATGGGTCCAACTCGGAGGACCGAGTGAACACATTACCCCTAGCAATTGACAAGTGATAACGTCCAAATCCACTCCTCATGAGGAGAGAGTGCAAATAGTCTTTGGTAAAACAAATATACCCAACGTGTGTCGGGGTCAAATCCCACAGGAATTGAGTCGATAATCAAAAAGTTATAAACTAACTCAAACTATGGTGCATCATTCTTCCATTTTTAAAAGTAAAAATTTTGGGAAAAAGGAAAACAATATCAAATTCTAATTTAAAAGTAAGGGAGGGGAATTCCGATTGTTGAAATTACAAGTTAGATATCTATGTGTGTACCTTTGATGGGAAAAACACTAAAATGGGATTTACTTGATTGCCTTAGATTCAAATGTAGCATAGATAGCAGTGGATAAATTATATTCTCTTATTTCTCAACCACAAGAATATTTATGTCTTAAGTTTTCTCAAACCCCAACGCCAAATTCAAATTATCAACCACAAGAGCTTGAGGAAGGATCAAGCTATCTCTAGCCTTTAACCTTTAATACGGTGGGAATGTAGGTTTTGACTATCTCTAGCTCAACCCCACACATCAACACTCCAAATACTTTCTATTATTTTCTCACCCAATCTTACCCTTCTTTCTCAAGTAAAAGCAAGAATAGCAAACAAAATTCATGTTTGAAACCATCAAATTTTACAATTAAAACTTAGTGAAAATAATAGATCTATACATGCAGTTATAATTCAAGAACAATTAATCAATATCCCTTCATATTTACAAACCCACCATGCACACACCCCTAGCTAGCAATTTAGCTATGCATATTTAGAGGGAGAGAGAGAAGATATCAAGAGGATTCCCCTCAAAATTTAGTATATTTCTTCACAAGGTTTTCAAACAATGGTGGAATTCCCCAAAATGGGTAAATGAAAAAGAAGAATAAAAACAAATTTTCTCACTACAATTCTATGGTGTGTTTTTCTTCTCTCTAGAATTGAAAATGTGTTGTGTAGAGTACAATGAGGGTCATAAATTTATGTACTTTCTTGTGTAGAACTTTTCACAATTTCCCTTGGAGGCTTCTAGGTGCTTTGGGCCTTTTCTGAATGTTTTTACCCTTCCATCAGTAAAATGGGTCACTAGCTATTCATTCTGGATTTCATTGGTGGTTAACAGTTAGTTCGCAGGTGCAACTGAATTTGACCTGCGTTACCAAGTGCCAATCCACTAAAAAAAGGTACAAGGCAGTTGAAAGGTAGTAACAACTGCATTCCACCTGCGTTTTGCAAGTCTATATCCGCGTTTCGCCGGTTAAAAGCATGTATTTAGTAGCTCTGTTTGAGTTCAAATCTTCCATTATCTTTTTCACCTTCAAATGCCTACATAGAGAATAAAAAGGACCTAAAACTTTCCTAAATGAGTTGAAAATCAAGGAAAAAGTCATGCTTAAAAGCCGAATGAGTTGGTAAATTACCAACTCATCAACAAGAGGGGACATAAGACTTAGCTTGACTAGGAAGCTTAAACATAAAGTTAAGACTTCGAGAAACTTAGAACTTAACTTGACTTACAAACTCTTGGAGTCAACTATGGATACTCAAACCCATCTTGGTATACTCAAACTCCTCTTTTGAATACTTGGATCTAACTAAAATGCTTAGACTCAACTCAAGTTCAACTTGGAGTTCTTTGACTCGACTTGGGGTGCTTGGACTGGTCTTTAGAATACTCAAGACTCATTTAGTTTTTTGGACTCAATTAGGATACTTAGGTTCAAAAATTCTTAAACATGCTTTAGCGTACATAGACTCAATTTTAGAGTACTCAGACTCATCATTAGATACTTAGGACCAGCATTGCTTAACATCGGATTAGAAAACTCGAACAGTTATCATTAGCTTAAGGGAAAGGAATCATGAAATCTCCCCTTAGGCATAAGAACCTTAAAACATATACTTAATAGGGAGGACAATTATATTAACGAATCGCCACTTGGACAAACTCATTTACCCTCGCTAAGCTTCATTCACGATTCGTCGTCTTGGCCTTTTTACTACCCTTCACTTAGCAAACAAAAACTTAATCATGATTAGCATCACATATGTGAAATAATGTAAAGCACCAGCTTACAGTGCCCATGCTGAGGGGTTTCCAGACTCAATTTATAGCTATGAAAACAATAATACGATAATTACATTTCAATCTTCTCATCCGCAAGCTACAATCTTAACACTTTAATCTTATTTCAATATACAATTCATGACCTTAGGAATAGATAAATATACTGACTTCAACATATACAAGATCACATTCGCTTGATGTCAACTTACAAAACTTAATCGTGTGCAAAGAAGGATGAAGGAGTGCCTTACATACCTTAATACGCCAGCTCTACCTTGCAAACGAACTTCCTTTCAAGCTTCTAATTTAATGATACTTCAAACATCAACATTCAATCAAAATAATCAGCTACTTCACTCCACGAAATTCATGGAAACATTGGGAAGCAACACACCACAAGAACACAAAACAAGATCACACATAAATCACAACTTCCTCAGAATTTTCCTTCATAATTCTAATAGAAATCTATGGGAAGATTTTGTACCTTTTGTTGGAGATGTTCTTAGCCAAAGTAGGCGAGGTGTTCCTGAATTTCCAATGCCCATAATTTCATAAACAATGCAGTAATGCAACAAACAGTCCTGTATAAACAACGCTAGTAGCTTCACCATCTTCTTCCCAGAATTTGGTAGCTTTTAGTGTTGATTTTGATGGCTTCTATGCCTTGGTTCTTGATGGAAATAGAGGGGAAATAGTGGTCCTGGGAAAGAAGGTCAACACAACAAAAGGGTGGAATGAGTTCACTACATGAAAACTTAATATTTAAAGAGGTAGGGCGTGGAGGCACTAAGGCAGTGCGCCTACCGTCACTACTTGACGGTGCCTCAGTAAAATGCTTATAACATTTACTCCAAATGCCAATTGAAGAATGGTTGCATGTGTTGGAAACTAAAATCATAGGGATTTAATTTTATGTGTACAACACCCAAAAAGAAATTCATAAATTGGGAGATATGATAGTTTAAAATTGACCCTTACTCATAAACTTGGATTACTCTTCGCTCTTCCCTTTCTATATGTTTTCCCCCTCACCTATGGCCAACATACAACTTGTACTTCCTATGAATGCTCCGTACATGGTTAAGTTCTTTGGTTTATAGTACATCATCCATTCCATATCCGTAAATAGATTAACATATCATACAAATATCAAAGAACAACATATTACAAGCCCAAGACGATGAGGCTCAGTACCACAACAATATAAAACACAACTAGAGTAACGACGAAACGCGAAAACAAGGCCTCAATCCAAACACGATATACATAATGTCACACCTGAACAATGAGATTGATACAATATTTCCAACAAGGCCTACGATGACAAAACAATCGAAAAGGATAGTCTACGAGCCTTTACAAGTTCAACAAGATGATAAATGATTGGAATAGGGAACCGACCTACCCAACTATGTACAAAAGAACTCCAAAATTAAAACAAAAGGTAACTCTAAACAATTTGGACATTATGAACAACTAAGATCTCCTCTCAGCTATTCCATGCCACGATTTTCTTACAGTCAACACCTGCAAGCATGTGTAACTTAACACTAGGCTCAGGGAAATAGTACAGAGATGTGTCAAGTATGTTAGGAGATAGAAAGATAAGATATAAGTATTCAAGACAACAAAAGGAAGCACAAGAGAATACCAACAAACTAGCCTAAGTCATAGGAAAAGAATAACATATTACAGAATGATACTTGACCACAATCCATATTATCCAATAAAACAACAAGCATGGCCACTGCCAATTCACATATTCAACTCATAACTAACCTGAATAAGAAACAATATAAACAACACAATATATGTGTCAATTCATAACCATAGCCCCACTAGAAATATTTATGGACTTTCTAGACATCATAATTCACGAGTATGATCTTTCGGGAAATAATCACAAACTTGTAGGTCCTCACATGCCACAGGCTCAAGCTTGTCGAAAATTGTCATGGACTTGCAGGTCTTCATAAAGCCTACCAAGGGTGTAATACCCTAGGAGTGCCTAAGGCTAAACTGGAAATGTAAAAGTGAAAGGTAGCTGAAATTTGGAAAATTTTCTCAGATCAAGTAGTTGCACGAGTCTTTGGAGGGACTAACGACTCATTGGATGTGACTGTAAAGAGATACTGTAGGTATGGAGTTAGGAGTGATGGGTTGCAGAATGCCGTGAGATGATACAATGAGTCATTGAAGGTAGTTGTGGTGAGGCTAGTCCTGGATCAAGGGGGAGTAATGGGTCATGGTATGACTCGTCTGATGCAACAGGCCGTTGTCAGCACTAGTTTTAAAGAATACTAGGTTAAGGTAGTGGTGGTAATGACTGGCAACAACAAGTCATTGGAGCTTGTAACGACTAGTTCTGCCCAGTCGTGGTAGGGGATCTGAGACCTTATTTAGGGGTGTAATAATAAGGGATGTAATGGACCTTTTGAGTCAGTAACGGTCCGTTGTGGCATCCGTGGACACTGGCAGAGCAGTTTTTCTAGAAAATTCATTAAGGGTATTTTGGTTATTTCTAAGCTCTAGGGTCCTAAACTATGTTGTTTTAAGCTATGAATATTGTGTTGTAAGAGGGGTAAGTTAATTCTAAGTTATTCCTATTCATGCATGCAAGTATAGAAGTCTAGAGAGGTGATCAAGCTCAATTTCTTTAATTTTTTCATCAATTATTCATTGGGAAATCAAGGGAGCAGTAGAATTAGTTCTTACAATGTTTGTAGGGTTATGAATGGATGAACTTGTTCACAACCATGCCAAATTTCCATCTAATTCATGATATTATGTTGATATTCTATTGGGGGCTTATCCCAATTCTTATAATATCATTATGATCTATCTATGGGTAAATTCCCCTCATGTATAATTTCATGTTTTATGAATGATGAGAAGATTTTATAACTATTTAGATTTAAATTTTCTACTAAACTATGCCCAATTATGTATGTTTCATGATAAATCAGGCTATGATTCTACTTTGATTTTCATGTTGATTAACCCATTATGATTTATGACTTATGATATGATTTCTTTCAAATGCTCATCATCAATTTATATACGTGTTTTACAAGTATGCATGAACTTCATGATTTATGATTTATGATTATGGCTGATTCACAAACCTTACTTTCATGGCTAGTTCACATATTTCTAGCATGCTTATGATTATCATGATTTTAACTAGCCTATAAATCTCATGTATATTCTCCTATGAGCACTATATATGTTTTGGGAGTAGTATTTAACACCGAGTAGACCCGGGGTCCAAGCATGCCCCTAGTCTCAAAACTATGTGCCAATGTATCTACGATGGGACCGCCGTGTTACTGTCCCTTTTTCCCAAATGGGACCTCTGTTGTCATATCACACCTCTTTCATAGTTCTACCCCTGTCAAAGTACGAACGCACTCCCGACTAGGAGTTTACAGGTCAGGCTCCATGTGTGCTCATATGGGGTATGTCAGTTTCAAGAATCTCCCATTGCTCCTCATGGTTTATGTATGGTTATGATTATATACTTTGGCTCAAGTCATGTTTCATAAAGCTTTTCTCTTATGATTATGATTATGAATGATTTATGAATGTTTTAAAAACCTTGAGCCGTATGTTGGCATTATGATATTTATGTTATGATCATGTTGTTCTACTCTTATGAACTTTTATGTATTTCAAATTTCCGTTTTACTTACCTTGCATAGTTGGTACATTCCTTGTACTGACCGCATACTCTATGTTGTATTGTTTTATGTTACAGGCTCTGATCATCAGACTCAGCCCCATCACTAGCTAGTTCTCCAGAGTTAGCATCCAGCTTCAGTGGTGTGTCCTCATCTGTTGAGCACCATTCATTACCAGTTATCTTATATTTTCAGTTTCAAACTTTTCATGTTAGTTGGGGATGTTGTCCCATCAACCCACACGATAGAGGCTTTTAGAATGTATGTAGTAATCATCATGCCAAGTATGAAGTGAATTTCGCTTCCAATGTTATTTTATGATTAGACTCCCACTATGTTTATTATGATAAATCTTCCGCTTTTATAGATTGAGTTAGATGTATGTTCATGTCATGGGTCAAATTGGAGTCTCTTGGGGCTCCTTGTCCCATGTCTCAATCCGGGCCTATGTTCAGGTCGTGACAAACATGGTATCATACCAATAGGTTTGAAGTGTATAAGGGAGTCTTAAAGCCGCATTATGTAGAGTATTTTTCATGGGTGTGAAGCATTCCACACTTATGATGAAGAGGCTATGAGACGTCTAGGAAATGTTTCCTTCTTTCATGACTCTATCTCGTGCCACGAGTTTGACTCTCTCCATTCCTCTAACTCGTGTTGTATGCGTGTGCAGAAACATGTATTCTCATAACAACGGGAGCCAGCTAGCCCCACCAACTCAAATGGGCCCCATGCAAGTTACAAATGCAGAACTCGGGGTCACCCTCAAAGTGTTGATATGGAACATGATCACCCAGCCTAACCAACCGACTGTCGCATCAGTGAACCCTACAAGAGAGGCAGCAGCTACTAGGGTTCAAGAACTCAAAAAGAGGAACCCCTCTATGTTTGGTGATTCAAAAATGGGTGGAGGGAAGAAAGGGAGAAAGAAAGGCCCAAGACTGAAGACTTAGAGAGTTCCCAGCAAGGGTCGAGTAGTTGGAGAAGTCACTCTCAACCTTTTTAGAGGTCTTTAGCTCAAGTTCGAGGATACAAGCCCAGGTGAGGGAGATTACTTACCCAATTTGTGAGTGCTACAGGAAGAAACACTTAGGAAAGTTCCTAGAAGGTTCATGTGTTTTCTTTTATTATGGCCAGCCCGGTCATAAACATAGAGATTGTCCTTCAGCCAAGCGAGATGGCCAGAGAGGTCGTGCCCCATCCGCCCCTTCAGCAGCCATGTCCAGTTGGCCTGCTTGCTAAGGTGTGGTAGAAATCAGCTGAAAAGGTGGTTGATCGGAAAGGATGCTTTCTTCGAGTGTGGTAAGCCTGGACAAAGACTCGTGGATTGCTCTTTCGTTAGACCGGGTCATGGTGGAGCCTGTGCCCCAGCTATCAGGTCTGCAGCCCACCCATCTGAGAAGCGCAGGTTACCAAGAGCAAGTGGTAGTCAGCCTCAGATGTATTCCTAGGTATGTTATAAGCCTTCCTATTGAACCTGCCATGATTTCTAGTTCCGAGAACTACTATATGAGGTACAGGATCCCTTTGCGCATTTTAATATGAGGTTTATTTCATGGAAGGTAGGGAAATGGTAAGTGAAGGGCCAAGTCGGGTTTTGAGTATTATAGTAAGAAAGTTCTATAAATAGTATTTGGGGGCAGTCAATCCATCCTCATTTAGATGTTTCCCATATGTTTCGCTCGATGTTACGCTCAACTCATGTTTATGTTCAGAACCCTAGGATTATAGGTATTGCAGTTAGTCAGTGATCCCAATATTATACATTAAGCTTCATGTCATGACCCTCGTTATGTATGTGAACTCATGTCTCTCAGTATGCTCAGCTCTGTGAAATCAGTCCCTAAGATTTCCCTATCGGCTCATAAGATCAGGCTATACCAGATATATGCTCAGCTTAGATTTCCTAAATGATTCGTGCTTATGATTCCCTTACTCTAAGCCATATGCATGTTCCCCCATAATGGAGATGATGGTTAAAATGGGTATGTGCAAGATAACTCCTTGTTCCTACCATAAGTGTGTGGTATGTAGAAGTTCAAGAAGCGCGGTTAGTAGCCAAGCCTGGGTGTGTAACAACCCACTTGGTCATTTTGTGATTGTAGATCCATTTTCCTAGGTTGAACCTTTACATATCTTTATTTTTTTTATTCATGACTTGCAGAGGTGGATGCCACCGTTCCCGAGAGGAACTAATGAATATTGGGTGAGATTTTTGATTTTAGAGGGTTTAAGGGTTGAAAGGTTTGTCCCGAGTCAATATTTCAGGTTAACAAGCTTTAATTTGGGTTCTGAAAGCTCTGTTGGTTCCGGATAATGATTTATAACTTAGTTGGGTAGTTTGCATGGATCTCTAGGTGATTTGTACCTTGGTTGAATTTATGAGCTTTGAGGAGGCTAAGTTTGTCCACAATAAATTTCCAAACAAACCAGCCTATTATTAGTAATTTTATGATCCCAATCGGTCCGCAATGGGTTTTATGATTGAATTGTGTATTTGGTTGTGACCGGGGGATTCCGAATGAGTTTCGGGTGGATTTCAACTTTCTGCTTATTTGTCATGATCTCAAGCATAAAAGGTCAAAACTCAGAGGTTCAAGACTTCAAAGTTCTTTGCATGAATTGTAGGAGTTCGTCTTGTTGAGTCGTCGGATGGTGGTATCGGTATTCAAAACGGGTCAGAATCATCCTTGGTGAGTAATGTAAAAGCTAGACAAGACGAGGACCCTATTTTGGTAAAAATGAAGGAAACCATTCAGAATCATAAGGTAGAGGTCTTCTCCCAAGGGGAAGATGGAGTTCTTCGATATCAGGGTCGCTTGTGTTTTCCGAATGTTGATGATTTGAGAAATCGTATGTTGCATGAGGCTCAAAGTTCTAGATACTCCATATATCCAGGTACCACCAAGATGTACCATGACCTATGGGAAGTCTATTAGGGGGATTGCATGGAGAAGGACATCGCAGAATTTGTAGCTAAGTGTCCACATTGTCAGCAAGTGAAGGTTGACCATCAGAGGCCCGGAGATGTGCTTCAGGCATCAATATCCCTACTTGGAAGTGGGAGGAGATTAATATGAACTTCATCATAGGTTTGGCTCGCACTGGTGGACAGTACGACTCTATTTGGGTGGTGGCGGACAGGTCGACCAAAGCAGCTCATTTTCTACTGGTCAAAACTACTGATTCAGCGGAGGATTATGCCCAACTATACATCCGAGAGCTAGTTTCGTTGCATGGAATGCCATTGTCCATCATATACGACATAGGTACTCAGTTTACCTCTCAATTTTGGAGATTTTTTAAAAAAGGACTTGGTACTAAGGTAAGGCTCAATACAACATTTCATCCGCAAACAGATGGTTAGGCGGAGCAAACTATTCAGGTTCTCGAGGAAATGTTGAGAGTATGTGTGATTGACTTCAATGGTAGTTGGGATGATCATTTAATGTTACACCCCGTAAGTTCATAATATTTAGTCGGTGAATTCGTACATAATTCAAGAGTTTGCTGGGTACGACACATACGAGAAAGGGCCCGGAAAAAGGTCAAACGAGCGTGAAATTGAGGTTGAAAGGGAGAAGGCAGGACAAGCTACCAAAGGGTTAACGTGTCACAGACCCTCTCCCTCTGCAATAGGCTCCATGACATGGACCAGAATCACTTCGATGGGGTCCGCGACACGGACCCCTTGTCTACCACCCAAGTTTTATATAAGTTCAATTAGTGCATTTGGTATTATAAGATATAAACAGACCTTCATCTAGATAGAGATCGTTCTGCAATTTTCTTATGATTTTCCTCCGGTTACGCTGCTAAACGCCATCCAAACTCAAATTAACTTCAGGTATCGGGTTATAAGCCTATAGGGAGCATTACTATAGAGTTAGTTTCTCAATGTATGCCCGGCGAATCGAAACTCTACCGAGTAGAAGTTATCAAAATTGCTCCAAATTGATTCGTAATCAGCCACAGGTATCAAGTAAGCATTTCTCTTTTCTAAACTCTCGTGAAGTTATAGGTTTTCGATGGCATTCTTCAAAGTTGAAGTATTATTGTTATTAGTATAAAAAGTTATTGTTTTGGCCAAATTTGGTATTAAAATTAGTCCCTTTTCTCCTAGTATTACGGCTACAGTTGGAAAGAGCTGTTGAACACAACTGGAACTCGTCAGATAATCGGGATTCGGTGATCGAGGTATGTAATACTTATCCCTTCGGCAAGTTATTCTCATTGTAAATGATACGACTTATGTTCTTGAATGGAAACAATGATTCCTCATGTTGTAAATAACTATTATAAGTAGATTGTGATAAGATATCTTGTGGTCAGCTGTTGTTTGTAGAATATGAAGGGATATAGGTTGGGTTTAGCCATTAGAAAACGTATATAGATTATATTACAATATCCTTTTTCAAGAAAGAGCATGTTAACTTTGATACAAGCTAGAACCATCATAGGAACTCATCAGTTTTCAGTATATTGTACTAGTTAAATTGGATGCCTTATGGTCAGGCCTAGACCTTAGAAGCTCGTAGATAGTTATTAGGCATGAGTTAGTTAGTTGAACAACATAGGTGCAGCTCGGCCATATAGCCACTAGTTTGGCGCCTATATTGTTTGTGAAGCACGCCCATAGGCCATTGGTGTACCCTTATGCCCCAGGGCCAGAAATGTAGATAGGAAGACCATATTTTAGAGTCAGCAGCCTAGTGGTTGTCTAGTGAACTGAGTGACAGTCTGCCATCTAGTTAGCTACTACTAGTGATTGTCAGTCACAATTGACTTAACATTCGTCATTCGGGTCACCTAGGAAGCCAACCCAGTCGTCCAAGTAAAATAGACCCGCGGGTACCCTAAGGAAGGGGACTGTATTAGCAGTTGGAGGCAGGGTTAGCGCCCCAACCTGTTCTTATAAGATACTCAGGTACAAATTGTCGTTAGTGGATAAGTCTATATAAACTTGTTTATAAGGTTAGGAATCATCCAAAAAAGTCATATAATATTTGAGCAGAGCAAGATGAGGTCTAAAGGACTAGCACCATGTTAGTACAGTACTACCCTCAGGCTAAGAATGTCAGTAAGCTGCCTGTGGAGGATTAGGGGGGCGACTGCTCAAAAGCATGATCGGTCAGTAATAGTCCTACAGTCATTCTGAGCACAGAAACTAAGTAACAAGTTACCCACGATCCTATAGTTTTTTATGAGTTATAGTTGTTCGAGCAGGACATTCAGAGTATCGTAAGCCACTCCAGACCTCGCCCTGCCATGTCTAGACCATTAGAGATCATGATCGCTACTAGGATCCTCTAATCAGATATAGGTGCACGTGGGTGCCTTCTTGTAATGCCCTGTAAGCTCAAAATCAATATTCGAGACTTAATTTAGAAAATATGGAAAACTGCAGAAAAGTTGCAGAACGACCAATATGAAGGGTCGTTAAGGGACCCAACGACTCGTCAGGTCAGCCGTGAGAAGGATGCCAAGAATATGTTTTAGTGTTTCTAACAGATGGGGTCACGAGTCGTTATCAGGCCGCACGACTCGTTATGTCGCCCGTTGCCAAGCCAGAGTTTTTTAATTTAAGAAGTTGACAATGTACTTGACGGGTGGTCCCCACGGGTCTTCATTAGTGGGAACGACTCGTTGAGTGACCCATGACCATCTTTGTATTAATTTCCCAGGGGTTAAGACAATGTGGTCGACAACTGGTGACCACGAGTCATGTCTAGTGACCACAGCTTGTTAAGTCACTCGTGGTCACCCATTGGAGTTTCCAGGCAGTGTACCTTACGGGCATGACCACGAGTCGTTTGCAGACACCACGACTCTTTAGGTCACCCGTTAGGAGCACCTGGCAGCTTTTCCCAACGAATTTCTAGGGACTATTTAGTAAATTCCTATTCTCCAAAGCATTAAACCACGTTGTTTAAGAACGAGTTTCAAATGTTTTGGTGGGGGTAATGGGTTATTTTCCTCATTGCTCACTCAAACTTCCCAGAAATAGAACGCAGAGTTCCTCTCAATTTAGAGCTTCAAACTAGGGAAGATCCTTCTTCTTAAATTCTACCGCAATTCCTACAGGATTCTTCATCAGGAATGTGGGGTTTTAGCAAGAGCATTGTTCTACCTTTGTGCCCCATATATCCCCCTTTGTTTCTTCTAGTAATTCTAAGCCCTCAGTTTACGAGTATGAGAAATCTCCATGTTTATTCTCGTTAATTTCACTTAGAATGGTGTTCATATTTACTGTTGATATAATCTTCATCAGTCCTCATCAATTTGTCAGTATTATTACAAAAGTTAATATGAGCCCTAATCTTTGAGTAAAGGTTCTTGCTCATTAAATTTTCTTTAGTGAAGGAAGAATGCTTTGGGATGAATTCTTAGTTTTTTTCTTGCTATTGGCATGTGTTGGGTAAATATCCCATGAATGAGAATAATTTTTGCACTGTAGGATGAAACTTCCAACTTCATGAAATTTGCCTTTTAGTATGAATTTGTCCGTGTTGACGGCATGAATGATCTCTCTATTAGCTGCTTATAAATTCAGATAGTTAGAATACAAAACTCTACCAGTCTAGTCTCAAACAGAAATTTAGTTAGTTAGATTTTAGCAACCTCTATGTTGTCCAGAAAATGTGAACTGATCAGTTTGACTCCAGTTTATTTTCGAGGTGTAAGTGGTGCCTCCTAGTTTTCAGAGTCAGATTCGGATTTTAGATATTTGTTCCATTAGGTGGTCATGACATTTAGTTATAGCTCTGACCAGACCCCAGGACCCCAGTTCAGTTATTAGTTGTTCTTAAACGGTTACAACAACGCTTCTAGATAAGCAGCTCTGACCAGTCTTAGAACCCAGTTCCATAATCTAGTTCGATAAGACTCTCAGGGTACATGCAGTTATTTGTCCTTGACTAATCTTGGACCCTAGTTTTATCATCCTAGTAGTTCAATTTAGGTTTCTCTAGTAGGAGTAGAACGTAGCACCGAGCGGGCCAGGGTTCCAACACACCAAGGTTCCCAAAACTACGTTGCCAGCGTATGCTTCAGTATTACTTGGCCTGATTGACCCCAGATATATTTTTTGATCACTCAGTTCATTCCTTTATACCCTAGCAAGGTATATTGGGTCGTATCGGTGGGGTGTATACATCATACTCCACGTCTAGCTCACATGGTTAAATGTCGATTATAGACTCCCACTAGTCATCCCAGTCCAGCATCAAAATAAGCAGCTCAGTTCAGTATAGTATCTCAGATTTGGTGAATTAGACTTAGGGCATGTCCATGACCATCAGATAGGGTCGTCTTGACCATTTCAGATTATATCAGTAGTTCAGCTCAGTACTTGTTGGTCATGGTGTGTCATTTCAATTCAGTCTTATATTTAGTATGTCTCTCCCACTTACTCTGTATATTCAAAGTACTGATGCATGCTTTTCATGCTGTATCATTTCATGATACATTTGTAGGTTCTCAGGTTCAGCACAGTTAGTTACTTCAGTTTCAGAGCATTCTATTCCAGAAGATCAGAGTGTGAGTCCTCCTCATTCGAGGAGTTTTTTATTTATTTTATTGGTTCTATTTAGACTTAGAGTTAGCTGGGGGTTTGTCCCAACAACTTCTCAGTTAGATGGCTTTCAAACAAATATGGCTTTCAGTGTATTCAGTGTATTTAAAGATTTGAACCTTTACTTTCAGATTTGTTCTTCTTAAATACTTTATGCTATTATTTTTAAGTTCCGTTTTGCATGTTTACTCAGAATGTTAGTGTATGATAGACCAGAGGTTGACTTGGGGTCACTTGTGGCTTCAAGTACCGTGTTACGTCCAGGGTGTAGGCTCAGGGCGTGACACTGCTAGGAGCCTTACAAACTATTCTAGGGGCGAGCAGCGGTAGCTAGGCCCAGAATGCCAGATACACCTTTGAATGGCTAGATTGAGATTTCAGTATAGCATCTCTGTTGGGGTTGCCCTTACTAGCTGTGTCGACGCCCGCCAGGGGCTAGATGATGTCACTGCAAGGAGCGGTATGCCGTCCGCAAGCGATGAGTATGGGGTTCGAGGGCCTCATACAGTCCATGCTATGACCTGACTATTTTATGTTGTATTGGCACCACACCCCCATCGAGCCTTCTGCCTGGGGTGCAGATATCAAGAGTCCCCTAGACTCAAACACAGCTATAGATTAGGAGCCAAGTGGGTTCAGTTGGAGACCCAGGGGAACAAGTAGGTTGGCTATAGCACTAGTAGAGTAATAGAAGCCTGGATAGGGGTGTATAGATTGAGGTGTACTTTCCAGGGCTTATAGGGGCTCGAGTAGGTTATTTTTTGTGTTGTTTGTACCTTCCAGGCTTATGAGGGCAAAGTGAGGTTCTCTTTTGTCTTCTTGCCTGCTAGTTATAGCTTGTAGATGTATAGTTATATTGTTTTAGATCACGTACATGTAGTGTTTTGCTAGATGCAGACTACAAATAAGTAGGCTTACAGGTTAATCTTTCTACCCCTTCTTTCTATTTACTTTCAGTCTTTATCATCTTATTTACCGCCTTACATATTCGGTACATATTGTACTAATGTCATCCCCCGGGCGCTGCATTACTTTCCCACCGGATTAGACAGACAGAAATCAGGACCTTAAGCAACAGCCTTTCATAGTCAAAAGTTTGGCCAGCTCCTTTCATTCGTGGTTGCCAGGTGGTAGAGATTCATTCTTTTATTTGTATAAGAATTTCGGTAGGCTAAGGCCCTGTCCCAACCTCTATTGGTATTCTTAGACGCTTGCAGACTAAAGTCATTAATTAGTTGGGTGTCGTAGGCCGAGTGCGGCCCATATATGTCTTATTTTACGTGTTGGTCGTGTGGGGCCTAGTACAGAACCTAATTTTCATTTAAGTTATAACTAGATATCATGGTGGTGTTGTTGGCCCGCATAGGATTCCCTGTTATTGTCTGTTGTTGGTTAGCTATTTTCTTTTACAGGTGGCTAAAAGGCCTTGTTAGCTGGAGGCCATGTTTATAACCGAGATATAGCCCATTGTTTTCTTGAGTTGAGTTGCAGGCTTGCACTACACGTGCATAAGGCTAGCCAGGTTAGTCAGGTTCCAGTGTGGCACTAGGTGCCAGTCATGCCTTCCAATGAGGGGCGTGACAAACATGGTATTAGAGCAGCTCATATCCTGGGAGTCTGCAAGCCGTGTCTAGTAGGGTCTTTCTTATAAATGTTTTGTGCACCACATTCTCTAAGAAGGAAGCTACGAGGCATGGTGGTATGGTTACCTTTCCTTCCTCTCAGATCGTGCTATAGAGCCATGTTGTACAGGATTGAGTCCCTAAGTTTTCATTTCTATGCCTGCCTAGAGAAATATGCTATATGAGGCAGACTTCAGCAGGCCACAAGATAACTACAGCAGCAAAAGGAAGTACTAGTGCGATTCCATAGTTGGGGGATACCCAACTTAAGAATGAGGGTGAATGTCTTTTAATCCTCCCAGTAATTTCCTGGGGCACCAGGAATCTCACAAGGTAGTAGATATGCCAGCACCATCCCCAATTGTTTTAACAGCCTCAGAGTAGGAGGTCAAGAGTATAGTATACATATGAGTCGACTTACCTACTAGATATATAATATTAGACAAGGGAGACTGTTATGTTGGTATACCTGGAGGGTACAAGAGAATGGGGAATTATGGTAGTCTAACCTCCATGCTTTTGAATGTTGTACAGTTCTATACCTCAGTCCCATTGTAGTAAGAAACGGCTATCTTCTACCTCCTGGTTTTGTTTTCAGTATAGCAAAGATGAGTAAGAATTGAGGCGATGTTCCCCAGAGTAAATGGTAAAGGAGGGTTAGATTTGTTGATTCCTGGAAAGTGTAGGAAGTTGTGGAGACCTCTAGTGTTAAAGTAAATTGTCTATATCTTTATGGTAGTAAATCAGGAGAGCAGATAATACTAGCAGTAGCACTCAAAGTACATGTTAGAGTCTACAAGTTATAAACCCCTAGCAATAGTAAAACTTAGGTCAGAATTAGGCCGATTCTACCACATTGTGTTAATGACAGTAGGATATACCTGCAGAATAATGGATATGGCCCTAGTTGGTTATGCATAAAGACAAAATATCATATGAACAAATTTGGCCCAGTACAGGTTAGAACAATACAAGCCAACATACTAGGTCAGTAATATCTTTGATTGTATGAGGTAGGGGGCACGAACCCCAGATCTCAGCTTATAGAAGTAAGGGGGAAGGCACGAGTATCTAACTCTAGAATGAAACAGAACCACCTCCATGTTAAAGAAGATTTACAAAGCATGGGATCATCACTGAATGTCATGAAATAAGCATCAAGCTAACAATTAAGAGGTAGGGAGGTTCCAACCCAGAATGGTGCAATATTACCACCGATTGTGGAAGTGGAGGAGTGGCGACATACATATTTTAACTCAGTACAATCCAGAGACAAGGCCCAGTAGGAAGTTATTGGCCTTTAAGATAATAAGGGGCTAGGTCATAAGGCCTAGAGGTTGACTCTGTGTCCCAAAGGAGGTAGAACATTGTCAGCAGACTCTAGCTAAGGTGTATTATGTCTGTTACTCCCTTCACCTAAAGTTTCACGAAAATGCATCAGGCCGTAAGAAAGACAAACTGATTGCAGGGGAAAAGGAAGGCATTATTGATTCATAGAGCAGAGCTTTAATGACCTGCCAATAAAGCCTGGACAACAGAAATTGAGTAGGCCAATTCGGGAGATGGTCGTTCCTGCAAAGGGAGAGGAGAATAGTCAATATTCTTATGGTCAAAAGGTTACCTCATACCAGGTGTAAATTGACCTCACCTGAGTTAGTGTAGAAAGGGTAGCAAGGTCAATTCATGTTTTGCTAGGTGAGTTATATTTCAACTAAAGTGGATGCCGAATTAAAAGCTTAAGAAATAGTTCGGTTGCGTAGAGCCCAAGTATCTAGTCAATTCTTGAAGAAAGGCACAACATATAGACTAAGTTTAGAAGGGCTTTTGGAACAATTTGGGATGCATGTTATGTTGCGTATGACTCCTCATCTCTAAATAAATGGCTAAGTAGAGCACTCGGTTCAGATGCCCGAGATCCTTTAAGGGTGGAGATATAGGCCCTCTATATGATTACTTGAAGCAGATAAATCAAGGTAGTGAACCAGGGCATATTATAATAGGCAGATGGAAAAGGTTAAACTTATCAAGGAATGGGTACTGATAGATCAGGCTCGTCGAAATTCTTACACTAATGTACAACGTAGACAGTTAAGGATTAAAGCAACGACTGAGTACTCATAAAATCTTCGCAATAAAGGGTGTTACGTGATTTGGAGAAGGGGCAAGCTTAGCCTTAGGTTCATTGGCCATATCGTATCTTCCTGAAAGCAAACAAAAGTGGAATATGGGATAGAATTTCCTCCAAAAGTGAAATTGGTCCATTTAGTCTTTTGCATGTCAATGTTGTGAAAACATATAAGACACCCATCCCAAGTTGTGTCCCATTGAGTACATTAAAATTATCAGGGAATTAACCTATAAAGAGGTTCCAGTTGCCAAACTAGATTAGTAAGTTCGATGGTCGAAAACTTAAAGATGTAGCCACAACTAAAGTAGTGTGGAAGAATAAGAATAAAGAAGAGATGACCTGGGAAGCTGAGGACAACATGAGATCCAAATATCCTCATTTGTTCCAGGATTAATCTAGGTTATGCAATTAAGGTAAAATTGTTGTTCAGTTATTATGTTACGATTCATGTTAGCCATATTGATCAATTGACTACTATCTTGTTGTGAATTAGTTCCTATAGTGCCCTGAGAGATGCCTGTATTGAACTTTTCTGCATTCATGTTTTTCAGATAGTCCATATTATAGGGTAGACTTTGTCGAAATTTTACCACAATGGTAATGGAAAGAGTTAACTTCCATAATTTGAAGTTCACATTCGAGGACGATTGTTCCCAAAGGTGGGAGGATGTTACACCCTGTAAGTTCCTAATGTTTAGTCGGCAAATTCATACCTAAGTAAAGAGTTTGATGGGTCTGACACATATGAGAAAGCGCTCGGGAAAAGGTCGAACGAGTGTGAAATTGAGGCTGCAGGGGAGAAGGTCGGACAATTTACCAGAAGGGGAACGTGTCACGAACCCTCTCCCTCTGTGATAGGTTCCGTGACACGGACCAGAATCGGCGTGATGGGATCTGTGACATGGACCCCTTATCCATCACCCAAGTTTTATGTAAATTCAATTGTTGCATTTGGTATTATAACATATCAACAGAATTTCATCTAGATAGAGAGAGTTCCACAATTTTCTTATGATTTTCCTTTTGTTACACTGCTAAATGCCGTCTAAACTCAAATTAACTTTAGGTATCGGTTTATAATCCTATAGGGAGCATTACTACAGAGTTAGTTTCTCAAAATACGCCCGGCGAATCTGAACTCCGTTGATTATAAGTTATCAAAATTGCTTCAGATTGATTCCTCATCAGCCACAGGTATTAAGTAAGCATTTCTCTCTTCTAAACTCTCGTGAAGTTATAGGTTTTTGGTTGTATTCTGCAAAGTTAAAGTATTATTGTTATTAATATGAAAAGTTATTGTTTTGACTGAATTTGGTATTAAAATTAGTCCCTTTTTCTCCTAGTATTATGGCTATAGTTGGAAAGAGTTGTTGAACACAACTGGAACTTGTCAGATAATTGGGAACCGATGATTGAGGTATGTAAGACTTATCCCTTCGGCAAGTTATTCTCGTTGTAAATGATACGACTTATGTTCTTGAATGGAAACAACGGTTCCTCATGTTGCAAATAGTTTCTATCAGTAGATTGTGATCAGATATCTTATGGTTAGCTGTTGTTTGTAGACTATGAAGGGATATAGGTTGGGTTTAGATATTAGAAAATGTATATAGATTATATTACAGTATTCTTTGTTAAGAAAGAGCATGTAAAGTGTGATACAAGCTAGAAGCATCATTGGAAATCATCGATTTTCAGTATAATGTACTAGTTGAATTGGATGTCTTATGGTCAGGCCTAGACCTTAGAAGCTTGTAGATAGTTATTAGGCCTGAGTTAGTAAGTTGAACAGCATAGGCGCAGCTGGCTATCATTCGTAGGACGAGACGCTAACCTACGCCCGTACATTCCAACCTGGCCATATAGCCACTAGTTTGGCGCCTTTATTGTTAGTGAAGCACACCAGAGGCCATTGGCTTACTCTTACACCCCAGGGCCAGAAATGAAGATAAGAAGGCCATATTTTAGAGTCAGCAGCCTAGGGGTTGTCTAGTGAACTGAGTGAAAATCTACCACCTGGTTAGCTACTACCAGTGATTTTCAATCCCAATTGACATAACATTCATCATACAGGTTGCCCAGGAAACCAACCCAATCGTCCAGGTCAAATAAACCCGTTGGTACCCTAAGGAAGGGGACTCTATTAGTAGTTAGAGGCAGCGCCAGCGCCCTAGTCTGTTCTTATAAGATACTCAGGTATAGATTGTCTTGAGTGGCTAAGTCTATATAAACTTGTTTATAAGGTTAGGAATCGTCCAAAAAAGTCATATAAGATCTGAGCATACCAAGATGAGGTGTAAAGTACTAGCACCATGTTAGTACAGTACTACCCTCAGGCTAAGTATGTCAGTAAGCTGCCTGTGGAAGATTAGGGGGTCGACTGCTCAAAAGCATGTTCGGTCAGTAACAGTCCTACAGTCGTTCTAAGAAGAGAAACTAAGTAACTAGTCACCCATGACCCTACAGTTGTTTATGAGTTATAGTTGTTCGAGCAAGACATTTAGAGTATCGTAAGCCACTTCAGACCTCACCCTACCCAGTCTAGACCATTAAAGATCATGATCACATCTTGGATCCTCTAATCAGATACAGGTGCACGGGGGTGCCTACTAGCATCCTTACAAACTATTCTAGGGGCTAGCAACGGTAGCTTTAGGCCCAGAAGGACAGATACACCTTTGAGTGGCTAGATTGAGATTTCAGTATAGCATCTCGGTAGGGGTTTCCCTTACTTAGGAGCCTTCCGTGACCTCCCCTGGGTTAGTAGTTGTGTCGACGTCGGCTAGGGGAAAGATGAGGTTGCTCAAAGGAGCGGTATGCCGTCCGCAAGGGATGAAGATGGGGTCTGAGGGTCTCATACAGTCCATTCCATGGCTGGACTATTTTATGTCGTAATGACACCACACCCCTATCAAGCCTAGTGCCCGGGGTACAGATATAAGGAGTCCACTAGACTCAGACACAACTACAGATCAAGAGCCAAGAGGGTTCAGTTGGAGACTCAGCGGAACAGGTAGATTGGCTATACCATCAGTAGAGTAATAGAAATATGGATAGGGGTATATAGATTGAGGTGTACTTGTCAGGACTTATGGGGGCCCGGGTAGGTTATTTTGTTATTTGTACCTTCTAGGCTTATGAGGGCCAGGTGAGGTTCTTTTTTGTATTCTTTCCTGATAATTATAGCTTAAGGATGTATAGTTATATAGTTTTATCTCACACACATGTTGTGTTTTGCTAGATGCAGACTATAAAAAGCAGGCTTACAAGTTAATCTTTCTACCCCTCCATTCTATTTACTTCCAGTCTTTATCATCTTATTTACTGCCTTACATATTCGGTACATATTGTACTGATGCCCTCCCCCAGGCAGTGCATTACTTGCCTGCAACATTAGACAATCAGAATTCAAGACCTTTAGTAGCAGCTGTTCAGAGTCATATGTTTGGCCAGCTCCTTTCATTCGGGGTTGCCATGTGCTAGAGATTCAGTCTTTTATTTGTATAAGAATTTTTGTAGGCCGAGGCCCTATCCAAACAACTATTGTATTTTTAGAGGCTTGCATACTACAATCGTCAGTTAGTTAGGTGTCATTGGCCGTATGGGGCCCATATATGTCTTCTTTTACGTGTAGGCCATGTCGGGCCTAGTACAAAGCCTGATTTTCATTTCAGTTATAACTAGATATCATGGTGATCTAGTCAGCCCGCATAGGATTCCTTGTTACTGTCTGTTGCTGGTTAGCTATTTCCTTTTACAGGTGGCTCTAAGGCCTTATTGGCCGGAGGCCGTGTTTACAGCCGAGATGTAGCCAATTATTTTCTTTAGTTGAGTTATATGCTGGCACCGGACGTGTATAATCCTAGCCAGATAAGTCAGGTTCCAGTGTTGCACTAGGTGCCAGTCATGCCTCCCAAGGTGGGGCGTGCCAATTTACCTCTCATTGAGTTTGCATATATTAACAATCATCATTCCAACATTCAGATGGCTTCGTTTGAGGCTCTCTATGGGCAGACATGTTGATCGCCTATTGTTTATTTTAAGTCGGTGAAGCTATGATGATAGGACCAGATTCAGTCCATGAGGCCATGGAGAAAGTTCAGCTCAGATGGGACAGGTTGAAAACAGCTCAAAGTTTCCAAAAGTCCTATGCTGATGTGAGGATGAGAGAACTTGATTTCTTGGTCGATGATTGGGTTTTTCTAAAGGTTTCTCCCATGAAGGGAGTGATGAGGTTTGGATAGAAAGGAAAACTCGGTCCCCGTTATGTTGGCCCCTATCGGATTGTGCAACGGGTTTGCAAGGTAGCATATGAGTTTGAGTTGCCCTCAAAATTAGCTTTAGTCCATCCAGGTTTTCATATCTCGCTCTTAAAGAAGTGTTTGAGTGATCCAGCTCTACTTATTCCGACAGACAGTGTCGGTGTGAAAGACATCCTTTGTTATGAATAGGATTCGATAGAAATACTAGATCGTCAGGTTCGAAGGCTAAGAAACAATGAAGTAGCTTCAGTTAAAGCTTTATGGAGGAATCAACATGTTGAGGGAGCTACGTGGGAAGCCAGAGCATATATGAAGGCTAGATATCCACATTTATTCCCTACAGTCTCAGTTTTAGCTTGCGATATCAGTTCTTCTTTAATAATCTATTCAGTCCCTGTTCATCTCATGTACCTCAGTTTCTTTCATGTAAAAGTATGTATGTATTATTCAGGAATTCAGTTCAGTCATGTAGTTAAAATCGGAATCAGTCACTTCGTCAGTTTTCAGCATGTATGCTCCGTATTTGAATATGGTGATTTTAGTTCTCTGTTTTCTGTATGTTTTCCCACATTCAAGGTTGAATTTTTCCAAGGGGGAGATATTGTAATATCCCTAGAGTGCCTAAGGCTATACCTAGGATTTGAAAGTTAAAGGTAGCTGAAATCTAGAATATTTTCTCAAAATGGGTCATTTCACAAGTCATTTGAGGGACTAACGACTCGTTGGATGTGCCCTGAAGAGATACTGTAGGTCTGGAGTTGGGAGTGATGGGTCGCAGAATGACTCGTGAGATGTTACAATGAGTCATTGAAGGTAGTTGCGGTGAGGTTAGTCTTGGATAAATGGGGAGTAACATGTCATGGTATGACCCATTGTTCGATGGAAAGGGCAATTGTCAGCACCCGTTGGAAAGAATTCCAGGTTAAGGCAGTGGTGACAACGATTGATAGCAACAAGTCGTTGGAGCTTGTAATGACTCGTTTTGCCCACTCGTGGTAAGGGATCTGAGACCTGATTTAGGGGTGTAACAACGAGGGACGTAACGGTCGTTTGAGTCCGTAACGGTCTGTTGTAGCCTCCGTGGTCACTAGTAGATCAGTTTTTCCATGAAATTCATTAAGGGTATTTTTGTCATTTCTAAGCCATAGAATCCTAAACTACGTCTCTTTAAGCTATGAATAGTGAGTTTTAAGATGGGTAAATTCGTTCTAAGCTATTCCTATTCATGCAGGCAAGTGTAGAAGTCTAGAGAGGTGATAAAGATTAATTTCTTCCATATTTTCATCAATTCTTCATTGGGAAATCAAGGGAGTTGTAGAATCAGTACTTCCCAGTAGTGTAGGGTTATGGATGGGTGAATTTTTTCACACCCATGCCCAATTTGTCTCTAATTCATGAAATTCTATTGATAGTTCTATGAGGATTTTATCCCAATTATTACGAAATCATTATGATCTATCTATGTGTTAATTACTCTCATGTATTATTTCATGTTTTACAAATCATGGGCAGATTTTTTATAATTATTTAGATTTAAATTTTCTACAAAATTATGCCCAATTATATATGTTTCATGATAAATCAAGTTATGATTCTACTTTGATTTTGATGTTTAATAACTCATTATGATTTATGACTTATGATATGATTTCTGTCAAATTCTCATCATGAATTTATGAATATCAAGTATATACATGTTTTACAAGTATGCATGAACTTCATGATTTATGATTTATGATTATGACCGACTCACGGGCCTTACATTCATGGCTAGTTTGCATATTTCGAGCATGCTTATAATTATCATTATTTTAACTATCCTACGAATCTCATGTATATTATCCTATTAGCACTATATATATTTTGGGAGTAGTATTTAACACTGAGTAGTCTCGGGACCTAAGCATGCCTCGAGTCTCAAAACTACGCGCCAACGTAGCAACGATGGAACCTCCATGTTACTCTCCCTTTTGCACAAATTGGCCCTCTATTGTGATATCACACCTCTTCATGGTTCCACCCTTGGCAAGGTACGAATGCCCTCCCGACTAGGGGTTTATAGGTGGAGCTCCATGTGTGCTCATATGGGGTATGACGGTTATAAGAATCTCCCACTGTTCCTCACAATTTATGTATGGTTATGATTATATACATTGGCTCAAGTCATGTTTCATAAAGCTCTTCTCTTATTATTATGATTAGGAATTATTTACAAATATTTTTAAAACCTTAAGTCATATGTTTGCATTATGATATTTTTGTTATGATCATGGTGTCCCACTCTTATGAACTTTTATGTATTTTAAATATCCGTTTTACTTACCTTGCATACTCGGTACATTCCATGTACTGACCTCATACTCTATGATGTATTGTTTTATGATATAGACTCTGATCTTCAAACTCAGCCCCATCACTAGCTAGTTCTTAGGAGTTAGCATCCAACTTCGGTGGTGAGTCTTCATCACTCGAGGACCATTCATTACCAGTTATCTTATATTTTCAGTTTCAGACTTGTCGGGTTAGTTGGGGATGTTGTCCTAGCAACCCATCAGATATGATAGAGGCTTTCAGACTATATGTAATAATCATCTTGTCAAGTATGAAGTGAATTTCGGTTCCAATGTTATTTTATGATTAGACTCACACTATGTTCATTATGATAAATCTTCTACTTTTATTGATTGAGTTAGATGTATGTTCATGTCATGAGTCGACTTGGAGTCTCTTGGGGCTCTTTGCCCCGTGTGTCGATCTGGGACTATGTTCGCGTCGTGACAAAGGGCCATATCCATCAATGATAATACAATAGAAATAATACACTTAAACAAAGATATAAAACAAACCACAATGATACCAAAATCCTATGTTCGTTTCAAATGAATTCAAGTTTATTTTCACTTAACAATTGGCTCACTTATGTTTCTACGCACATATGTCTAAGCTTAAATCGATCTACAACCCACTCCAAAAGGGAAACCCAAAAGTATCCCAAGATAAAAGGAAGAACATGATTCTAGGCCACTAAAATCAATAGCCAATCAAATGATGATAACAATACAACATATGGCACAAATATGCCAAAAAGAGATACAGGAAAGCCTTAACATACCACAACATAGACAACCACAATTCTAGCCAAAATTTCATTCCACAAGTACCAAACTACTACCACAACCATCTCCCTAGCCCAACCACACAAAACCATAACTAACCCGATAAGAAAATAATGTTCAAATACGTATACAGTGAGAGTTCTATGGATTCAATTATAGAAGCTTCAAACAATGATCTAAATATACCTAAGGACACCCAGCTATGATAATAGGATATAAATAAAGAAGAAATGATGCGTACCAAGATGGTTTATATGAAATAGCCGCTGAACGACTCAGAAATACAATAACAACATAAGTTACATAGTAGATTTGATGTCCTAAGCTTGGAAATTACCTTGTGTAATAAATTACACTACAAAACTATTAAGAAACCTTTGGATACTTAAGAGAGAGGGTTTTCACTGAGTGAAGTTTCTTTTAATAGTGAATTTGGAATGCCAAACCGACCAAGGGATCTTTATGTATATAACCTTCCCCCACAAAGCTACCATGATGCGGCCAACTATAAGGCCCATGTCGCGACAAGCTTCTTCCCTAGCTCCTTTAAGCTTTAACCTAATATTTGATGCTCTGCACGTGATCTTTACCCCTGATCTTTCCTCAACATATAATGCTTAGTCATGAAACTTAACCCATACGTCAGAGACCTAGAAAAATAATTGATCTAAATATATGGTGTGTTAAATCCTTCCCTTCATAGAAACAATCATCCCCAAATGTTGACGACACATATGAATTGGTTTTAAAAATTGTCTCAGCACAACTGAGCTCACATAATAACTAAAATTCATGGGTCTATCATAAAGCAACATCAAACAAGATAACAAAACCCTATACATACCAATGTGCAAACAAACACTAAATCAATGCAACTAAAGAAGTAAAATGTATACCTGATGCATTGCCCTCAGATGGTTGTGCGGTTTGAAGATCTCCTAAAGCAAAGATACGAGGTGGAGCTTTATTGTAGTTGAAACTGTACCTCAACCCTGACCTCAAACCATGATAAACTATGAACTCAGCTCAATCGAACCCACTGGAGCAAAGCACTCTACTATCAACCCTGTTAGTTGTCTTATGCCACTCTACCCTCAGATAGGCCAATCCCTAATCTTATGCTTCTCTCTACAACATGAAACAAACATCCTGCCATCTTTTGTATCCCTAAAATATCTCCTCCCATATCTATCACAATACGGTGCAGTCCATCTTTTTGCCAAAATCTAGACTCTTAGGAATCCTCACCTTGCTCAACTGGACTACCAAAGTCAAACCTATCATCTTCCACTAGAAGTAAGAAAAACCTAGATGGATCTCCCTAATACAATAGCCTGGATTCACCCAAGACCCATTTTGAATGTTTTCAAGCCTTGTCCTCTTCAGCTGCTCCCTTTTAGCTCTATCTGCCCCTTGTTTATGGTGTTTATGTTTCTTAAGAGTTTGAGCAAGTTCCTATATTTGAGATATATCCATTCCTTCTTGCATCGAAGAGATAGTAAAATTTTCCACTTACTTAAGAAAAAACCTAATCACATATCTATATATCCTACACCGCATATGTTTGGCAAATGAATCAAACTTAAGCCCGCACTTTTGCAAACTGATGTTGCCCTGCTGAAGTGACAAGAACTAATCAATACGAGCCTTCCGCACCTTGAGTTGCAAGTAGTAATCTAGGAAAGCATCAAAAAAGCATGCCCATTTTACTGGAGGTGCATCTCAGTCTCTAGACCCTCCCAACCTTTATACCATAGCACAACTATCTCAGGAATCTTGAATTCAGCCAACTCTACTTCCTCAACAAATGTTGCATCCATCAATCAAAATATACAATAAAGCTGGTTAATGAAATGTTGTGGATCCTCATTCACATCTTTCCTAGAGAACTCTAGAGAACTTAGTGCCAAGAACTCATGAGTCTTTAAGCTCCCTAGTCCTCAAAAGATCCTACACTATATGGTGCTTGATGTTGGGCATATTTACGCACTCATTTGCCATATTTTTCCTATACTTAGCTATGCTTTAAGAATAAATAATGTGTGATTGCAGCTAAAACACATGATTAGATGTTTGCAGGGATAATAGTGATAGGTTTTGACTTACTTGAGGCTTAAAAAAACAAGTATTGCCAAGCCGAACTCAAAGGGAGAAAGTACAATAGAAAAATAGAGGTTGTCATCACACAACCACATCTGGGCACAAGCCTGCGCAATACGCAGGGCACACTAGTGAATGAAGCTGCATGATGTAAGGCCACATTGGCGTGTTGAGAGGCATAACAAGGACCCAGGTCTTCCAACTCAAAGCCTGCAAATTCAAATCCCAGTCCAAGTAGGAATAGATGCATATTGATTCTACTACTGTATATACCTCCTCTTAGGAAGTTTTTGAGAGACACCACTTATTTATTGATTATTATTCATGCGTACACGCAAAGTTGACGCATTATTCCAAGCCGTGGAATGCATTATCTCATATCATTGTTGGAAAAACACACAAAGTTCTTGTGATTCTAGTTAGCTTTCAATATTTTTCAAACAGTTTCAAATTTATTATAGGTATTCCTTATGTATTCTTATAAATATTATGTGATTTTATCTTCAAACATGAGCGGCTAATCTCTTTATCTAGGGTTGTGTGAGCCATGAAAGATTAACAGAAGTAGAAAAATAAAATAGTGATTCTTGAATGTTGAATTAAGTATACTTGTATTCTCTTTGTTTTAATGTGTTTTAGTGCTTGCAAATGTTGAAACATTCCTGTGCCATCAACTTGCTCAATTAAAGAGGTTGAAGTTAGGAAAAGTGAATAATAATGGAGATTTAAGGATACCAACCCCTATCTAATTAGCTTGATCTCTAACTGAGGATAATTAATCCAAGACATGGCACGAGGGAAAAATATGAACATCAAAAATCAAAGAGGATTTAAAGTGAAATTTATCTATGTAGGTTAAGATACATTAGATGAACTTAATCGTCAGTCCTACGCAAAATTCACTAGGATAAATCACTAAAAAATTAAGCCTACTACGTTATAAAATCATGGAGAAAATAGTCCTAGTTTCTTCTCACAAATTTGATAACAACAAACTCTTTGCTAAAAAATATTTCATTCTCTTGTTGCAAACCCCTTATGAAATAGTGAAACTGGTTGATATACATACTATTAACATAGAATTTTTGACCTATTTACTGTGGGATAGACCCCAACCAAGTTGGGATGCTATATCTGACAGCGACTGCTTTATACTTTATTGCAAGGTGTAATTTAGACATCATCAAATTTTTGCACTGTTGTCGAGCATTACTGTTCATAAATAGTTAATTAGTGTATAAATTCTTTTTGTAGTACTTATTTAATAGTTTACTTATTGTTGTTCTCCTTGATTCTTTTAGCTGTAATCGAGAGAGTTGTGTCGCAATGGTAAATAACACGCATCTTGGGAGGCAACCCAAGGGGTATCTTGATGAAGTTTGAGTTATCAAGATACCCATGTCATATAGCAATGTTAAATTAGCCACTTCTTGGGAGGCAACCCAAGTTAACTTAGTTTTTTTCTTAATTTTGTGAATTTTTAGTTTTGATTTGTGTGCTCAAGTATGCAGGAAAAAAAATCTCAAATTTAGCAGGATACTCCATGGTAAGAGCAAATCCTTCGTGTTTAAGTCCATGATATGGAGTAGGTTTTCAAGAAATATTTTTATCCAATGGACGAAGATGGGTAGGATCAGGAAGTTCTTCTTTCACCCTTGTACTTGTACTTTATTTTTTTAGCACTAAGGATAGAAGATTAAGAATGGGGTCGGAGAAGTATATTTCCCTATTCTATGTATGCCTTAATTGCTACATTTATTCATGGTGGTCAAAGATTATTTTTTGAGATCTATGGCTTGATTAGTTCTAGCTTGTACTAGTTTTAGTAAGATTTTGTTTCGTATATATTTAGGTTTCCTCGATTTTTAATCTCAGTACTTTTCCGGTGGATAGTCCCTTTGAACCGACTAGAGAGACTAGATTTTTTTAGTCATAGTCATGATTTTTCCTCATAATGGATGGATGAAAATTGTCTTAAGGGAAAATTAGTCATTGTTTGGAGATCAAGAACTTGAATCCTTATACATGCTAGGTTCTTCACTCACGATATGATTAAGACTTGTAAAATTCACTCAAAATGCATGAAAAGGTAGAAACATATAGACTTTTGGAACTTGGATCCTCTACTTGAATAATTGGGCGTCATAATGTGAGACATTCAATTCGGATATATGTGTTTATGTAATCTTAATTGTCATTATTGAACCATTCTTCCATTGTGCGTGTGAGATATTATTGTATACTCTATGTTTGCAATTAGATGTCTAGAACTTTCCCGATGTGTGTGCTAAACGAAATGAGAATCTTGAATTTATGAAGTGATATAGACATTTCTTTGGTAGCCTATTTGTATCCCAATTTTACCTATCTTGAAAAAGGGGAAAAGCTAAGAGATTAGGAGGAAAGAAAAGGGTGAAAATTGCAAACAAGAAAGGTGATGTTAGTCGGGAAGGAAAAAGAGAAAAGGTTTGAAAAATAAATGTATGAATCAAGAATGAATGAAAAGGGAAAGTGAATAAGCTCAATGTCAAAAATTCCCTACTAGTCACATAAGTTGCAAATTGAAAACAAAAGGGAGGTAAAAGGAGAAAAATAAGGAGATTGAAGAATGTTCTAGAAAAGTGAAAGAGTTGGGAAGTATTAAAGTTCTTAGGCAGATTAGTCACAATCTTGGCTAAATAATTCCTACCTTTCCCTTATCCTACATTACAACCATCTTAAGTCCTAATTGATTCTAGATGTGATGTTCTATATTAGTGGAGTATTTACAGTAAGGGAAAGCTTATGGGTCGTCTTTTGCATACATGTTGAGTTCTTTGGGAGAGTGAGTGATATTGTTCTATCTATGCCCAAGTAAAAGTTTTTATATATCATGTATGTGAAAGGGAATCTCCCCAAATAGTGAGGAGCACATAATGATAGGATTTTGGTGTATCTTTGACTACTAAATTACATATGCTCACATTGGCCCAAATATATCTTGTTGAGTTAGTTCTAGAAGCTTAGTGATTTCGATTTATAACCGTTGAATGTTGATCTTATATGCGCATTGAGTTGATTGTTGGAGCTTGATTTTATTGTCTAATGAGCTCGAATGTAAGTAGACCTGTTCATAAGGTTAATTTTATGGTTCAAACTTAGTGGAGAAATGTAGATTGGTCAAATACAAACAGTAGTATAAATGTGGGGTAGTGATATTGGGCGTATTTACGCACTTATTTCCCATTTTTGCCCATAATTAGCCATATTTTGAGAACAAATAATGTGTGATTGCATTAGTTTTATATGATTTTTGTGAACACACATGATTAGATGTTTATAGGGACAAAATTGATGAGTTTTGACTTATTTGAGGCTTAAAAGAGCAAGTGTTGCCAAGCCGAACTCAAAGGGAGGAAGTTTCACAGCAAAATAGAGGTTGGAATTGCATAGCCACGTCTAGGAACAAGCCTTCTGACAGACAAGACACACTTGCACACCAAGATATACGACGCGAGGCCACAATAGCATGTTAAGAGGCGCAACATAGACCAAGTTCTGTTGTATCAGTGCTTGCAAATTTAAATCCCAGTCAAGTAGGAACAGATAGACCCCCTTTTAGGACGTTTTTGAGAGACACCGCTTAGTTATTGACTATTATTCATGCATACGTGCATAGTTGATATATTATTCCAAGTTGTAAGACCGCATTATATCAAATCCTTGTTGGAAGAAAAATATCAAGTTCTTGTGAATCTAGTTAGCTTTCAAGATATGTAAAATAGTTTAATATTTATAGTAAGTATTCATGACGACTTCTTATAAATATTATGTGATTGTTTCAACAAAAATGAGAGGCTAATATCTTTAGCTAGAGTTGTGTGAATCATGATGAATTAATGAAAGTAGGCAAAATAAAATATCTTCTTGATTGATGAATTGAGTGGATTCTTGTTCTCTTCAGTTCAATTAGTTTTTGAGGTTGCAAATATTGAAATGTGTCTTTATCATCAACTTGCTCAACCAAAGAGGTAGAAGTTAGGAAAAAAAGAGAATGATAATAGAGATTTGAGGCTAACAACCCTCATTTAATTAACTTGAGCTTTAACCGAGGATGGTTAATCCAAGTTAAATGACGGGGAAATATATGCACACCTAAAGTTTGAGAGAGTTTAGAATGAACTTCTTCTAGGTGGAGAGACATTAGAGAAACTTAATTATATGTCTTACATAAAATTCACTAGGATAGTTCACTAATAAAATAAGCCTACTACTTTATGAAATCATAAGAACACAATCCTAGTGTCATCTCATAAATTTGTTAATAATAAACTCTTTGCTTAAAAATATTTCTTTCTTTCATTGCAATCTCCTCTCCGAAATAGTGACTACTGGTTGATTTACTCAGTATTAACATAGTATTTGTGGCCTATTTCCTATGGAATAGACTCCTACCATGTTGGGTTACTATATTTGACAACGAATGCTTTATACTTCACTGCAAGGTGTAATTTAGGCGTCATTGTCAGGGATTATGGTTTATATGTAATTAATTCATATTTAAATTCTTCTTGTAGTCTTTATTTCCTAGTTTACTTCTTGTTGTTGTCCTTGATTCTTTTAGGTGTTATGGCGAGAGTCCTGTCGCGGCGTTAAGTAACACTCTTCTTCGGAGGCAACCCAAGGGGTATCTTAGTGATGTTTGAGTAATCAAGATACCAACATCATGCTATGATGTTAAATCAGCCATTGCTTGGGAGGCAACCCAAGTTAACTTAGTTTTTATCTTAATTTTGTGAATTTCTAAATTTAATTTGTGCTCAGGTGTGCAGGAATAAAATCTCAAATTTAGTAAGGTACTATATTGCGGAGATAAAATACTCCGCACCAAAGTCTGTGATGCGGAGTAGGTTTTCATGAAAACCTTTTACCCCATGGATGACGAGGAGTAGGACCTTGGAGCTCTTCTTTCACCCTTTTACATGTACTTTATTATTTTAGCACTAGGACAGTGCTATTAATTAAGCATGGGGTTGGAGAACTAAATTTCCTTGGTCTATGTACGCTTGAATTGCTAAATTTATTCATGGTTGTTCTAGATTTTTTTTTGAGATGTATAACTTGATACCTTCTAGCTTGTAGTAGTTTTCTATTTTTTTATTTTGTATATTTTTGGGTTTTCCCAGTTTTTTTATTTTTGATATTTTTTCGATGGATAGTCCCTTAGAACAAATTAGGAGAACTAGATTCTTTATAGTCATAATCATGACTGTTCCCGATGATAGATGGATGACAATCATCTTAAGGGAAAAATTTTCATTGTTAGGAGAGAATGAACTTGAAACCATATGAATGCTTGGTTTTTCACTCAAGTTCTCATTAAGACTTTGTAGAATTCACTCAAAAATGAGTAAAAAGGTAGAAACACAATGACTTGTGGACCTTGGCTGCTATGCTTAAAAATTGGGCTTAATAATGTGAGATATTCAATATGGATATATGTGTTTATGTAATCTTGATTGCCATTATTGAACCATTTGTGCCATTATGCATGTGAGATATTTCTGTATACTCCATGTTTTCAATTTTATGTCTAGAACTTGCCTAGTGTATGAGCTAAAAAAAATGAGAATGTTGAATTTATGAAGTAATATAGGCATTTCTCTGGTAGCCTATTTGTATCTCAATTTTACCTATCTTGGAATGATTGTCCTAGTTAGCCATTTTTAGCCTTAACCTTTTTTTTTCATAACCATATTACAAGCTTAATCACTTTTGTGTTATTGACATTTCTTTGATCCAGATAACTCCTAGAGAACGTTTGTTGAATATTTTGTATGAATGTAGCACAAGTGAAGAGTATAAAAATGGGAAAAGCTAATGTGTTGAGATTAGGAGGAAAAGAAAGGGTGAAAATTGCAAACAAGAAAGATGATGTTAGTGGGAAAAAAAGATAAATGGTTTGTAAAATAAATGAATGAATCAAGAATGAAAGAAAAGAAAAGGGAAAGTGAATAAGCTCAATGTCAGAAATTCCCTACTAGTCACATAAGTTGAAAATTGAAAACAAAAGGGAGGTATAAGGAGATGAATAAGGAGATTGAAGAATGTGCTACAAAAGTGAAAGAGTTGGGAAGTATTAAAGTGCTTAGGAAGATTAGTCAAAATCTTGGAAAAATAATTGCTACCTTTCCCTTATCCTACATTAAAACCATCTTAAGTCCTAATTGAATCTAGATGCGATGTTCTATATTAGTGGAGTATATATGCTAAGGGAAAGCTTATAGGTCATCTTTTGAATGCATGTTGAGTTCCTTAGGAGAGCGAGTGATATTGTTCTATCCATGTCCAAGTGAAAGTTTTTATATATCATGTATGTGAAAGGGCATCTCTCTAAATAGTGAGGAGGACATAATGATATGATTTTTGTCTATCTCTGACTACTAAATTAGATATGTTCATGTTGCCCCTAATATATCTTGTGGAGTTAGTTTTAGAAGCTTAGAGATTTCAATTTATAACCGTTGAATGTTGATCTTATATGCACATTGAGTGGATTGTTTGAGCTTGATTGAATTGTTTAATGATCCTAAATGTAAGTAGAACTATTCATAAGGTAATTTTTTGGTTCAAACTGAGTGGATAAATAGTAGATTGTTCAAGTACAAACAATAGTTGAAGTGTGGAGTAGGGATTTGGGCGTATTTATGCACTTATTTTCCATTTTTTCCCATACTTAGCTATATTTTAATAACAAATAATGTGTGATTGCATTAGTTTTATATAATATTTTTGAAAAAGAGCTAACACATGATTAGGTGTTTTCAGGAATAAAATTGATGAGTTTTGACTTATTTGAGGCTTAAAAGAGCAAGTGTTGCCAAGCCGAACTCAAAGGAAGCAAGTGTCACAGCAAAATAGAGGGTGGCATAGAACAACCACGTCTAGACACAAGTCTGCATGACACACAAGAAACACCGGCACACCAAGCAATGCAACACGATGCCACATTAATGTGTTGAGAGGCGTAACACAGACAAAGGTCTGCTGTATCACTGCCTACAAATTTGAATCCCAGTCCAAGTAGGAACAGATGTAGATTTACTCTACTACTATATATACCCCCTTTTAGGAAATTTTTGAGAGACACCTCTTATTATTGACTTTTATTCACGCATACATGCATAGTTGACACATTATTCCATGTTGTGGAAGCAATATTTCAAATCATTTTGGAACAAAAATATCAAGATCTTGTGATTCTAGTTAGCTTTCAAGATATGTCAAATTATTAAATATATATAGTAATTATTCATGATGACTTCATAAAAATATTATGTGATTGTTTCTTCAAATATGAGTGGCTAATCTCTTTAGCTAGGGTTGTGTGAACCATGATGGATTAATAGAAGTAGGAAAAATAAAATAGTTTCTTGATTTTCATGTTGATTAGTTTTAGCAGTTGCAAATGTTGAAACATTCTTGTATCATCATCCTACTCGACCAAAGAGGTTGAATTTACAAAAAGAGAATAATAATTGAGATTTGAGGCTACAAACCCTCAGCTAATTATCTTGAGCTCTAACCGAGGATAGTTAATCCAAGACATATGAATGGGGAAAATATGAACACCTAAAGTCCGAGAGGATTTAGAGTGAACTTCTTCTATGTAGGTCGAGAGATGTCAGATAAATTTAATCATCTGTCTTATACAAAATTCACCAGGATAGATCATTAATAAAATAAGTCGACTATGTTATGAAACCATAGGAGAACGGTCCTAGTTTCTTCTCATAAATTTGCTAATAATAAACTATTTGCTTAAAATTATTTCTTTCTTTTATTGGAATCCCCTCCCCTCCCGAAATAGTGACCACTAGTTGATTTACTCACTATTAACATAGTATTTTGACTTATTTCCTATGGGATAGACTCCAACCAAGTTGGTTACTATATTTAACAGCAACCTCTTTATACTCCATTTCATGGTATAATTTATGCATCATCAAATTTTGGCGCCATTCTTTGGGATTATTGTTTATAAATAGTTAATTACTTTTTAATTTCTTCTTTCAGACTTTATTTCCTAGTTTACTTCTTGTTGTTGTCCTTGATTCTTTCAGGTGTAATGGCGAAAGTCATTCCATGACTTTAAATTACACGCTTCTTGGGAGGCAACCCAAGTGGTATCTTGATGATGTTTGAGTAATAAAGATACCCATATCATGTCGCAATGTTATATCAGCCACTACTTTGGAGGCAACCCTAGTTAACTTAGTTTTTGTCTTAACTTTTAAAATTTTTAGATTTAATTTGTGTTCTCAAGTTTGCAAGAACAAAATCTCAAATTTTGTAGGGTATTCCATGGCGCAGAGCAAATCCTCCAAACCAAAGTCCACAATGTAGAGTATGTTTTCAGGAAAACATTTTATCCCATAGATGATGAGGAGTAGGACCCGAGAGCTCTTCTTTCACCCTTGTACTTGTACTTTATTGTTTTAGCACTAAGGACAGTGTTATTGCTTAAGCATGGGGTGGGAGAAGTAAATTTCCTTGTTCCATGTATGCCTTAATTGTGAAGTTTATTCATGCTGGTTCTAGATTTTCTTTTGAGATGTATGACTTCATACCTTCTAGCTTGTTGTAGTTTGGTATTTTTTTTTGTATTTGGGTTTCCCAGGTTTATTTGGTACTTTTCTAGTGGATAGTCCCTTAGAACAGACTAGAGGGTCTAGATTTTTTTAGTCATAGTCATGACTATTCTCGATGATGGTGCAACACCCCAGAACTTCCAAAGACTAGCCTTTCGATTTAAAATTTGATCCTGCAGAAAACTGAAAAAAGATCTCTGTATGAGTCACAGTACGACTCGTAGAATTGAGTATAGATCATACCTAGACTCGTAACTAGAGGATGGAGAGGAATATTGAATGAGGTTGGAGAAACCACAACTTCATGTTATGAATCGTATTATCTTGGTACGGATCATACTGACCAGTCATGGAAAAATTTAGAGAAATGGACAGGGAAATCCCAAGTAACCACAAGTCATGGTACAACTCGTGGTATGGTGGTACGACTCACTGGATGAGTCGTGAGAGAGATCAGAGGAAGAGTCATAAGTAGGATATGGACAATAACAAGACTCGTGGGATGTTGTACGAGCCAAAGTAAGCATCTATGGAAACATCAGAAATATGGGTTGAAGTAGAGTTCCTACCACAAGAGGTGGTACAAATTGTAGGACCTTGCTACAACTCGTAGGTTGAGTCGTACCACCGGACGGGCATAAATTCTATTAAATGTTTCAGGGGTATTTTTATAAAACCCTATCATCCTTACTCCTAAACCACATCATATTAGGATTATTTAGGAGGTATTTTAGAGGATTAGTCGACCCTCTCCCTTATTCTTTCTATAACCATTTAGAAAATCCTGGAGAACTCAGACAGTTCTCCTAGAGCAGGACTAGGTCTTCAATTTTTGTCAAGATTTCAAGCAATTTCTTAAGGGAATTTCTACTCCATGTATGTGGGATTTCAATAAGGGAATTGTTCTTCCCTTGTGCCCCAAAACTCTTACAGAAACTTTATTAGTTCTATCATTTAAGAATTAAGACTAGGGTTGTTCTTCAGTTAGATTGTGGAATTCCTTCCTATTATAATTCTTGTGATTCTTTAAGACTTCTACCATTTATAACACATATCTATACCCCTTTCCATGAATATGTGTCTTATCCCTAATCCTTAAATGTGATTTGAGTGAATCTTGCATAATTGAAAATCAAGATAAGAATGTTGCTTGATTCTGATAGTTCCTTTTTAAATCACTATGATAGTACATATATGTAATCAAAAGTTAGCTTGTGGCTTGTTCAGTCAGTACTTAGCATTCTTAGTGTCTTACAGAAATGGTAGCTGATCAGTTTGACTATACTCAGTCTTTTGAGGAGTTTAGTAAAACTTTGTAGTCTTAGTTATCAATCATCATGTTGTTCTTTAGACAGTGACGACGCTTTAAGATAAAGAAGCTCTGAAAAGTCTTGGAACACCTATATTTCAGTTATGAGGTCCTCTAGTCTATCAGAACGCTTCCAGATAAGTGGTCCCGAATTGAGTCTTAGGACATAAGGTTCGAGTTATCATCTTAGAAAAAGAAGTTAGGATTTCCAGTAGGAGTAGCACTTAGCACCAAGCGGGCTAGGGTTCAGTGTACCCAGGTTACCAGAACTACATTTCCACCGTAGGTCATTAACCCTAACAGGCCTCAGACAGTGATCATCCAGCTCAGCTACTATATCCTGGCAACGTATAGTGGGCCTTCTCCGATAGAGGGTATACATTGGAGTCCACGTCTAGCTCATGTGGTTACATGTAGGTTATAGTTTCTACCACAACTTAGTATAGTACAACTCAGTCCAGTGCAGTATCAGTCTCTGGTCAATTCAGTATTCTAGGACTCAGACATGTTTATGATCTTCAGTTAATTACTTAGTACTTACAGTGTTAGTAGCTTTTCTAATGCCACCAGTGTTTGAAATTCTAGTATTGCCATTGTGTGTTCTGTTAGTATAGTTTACCGCTTTCAGTATCTTTACATTTATTTCATATCTCACTCAGTACATTCAAAGTAATAATGCATACTTTCTATGCTATATCGTCTTATGATATAGGCGCAGGTTCTCAATCTCAGCATCATCAGTAGTTCACCTCTGACAATTTTCAGCAGCAGTGTGGATTGGTGAATCCTCATATTCTGAGGATGAGAGCATAGTTTCCATTTCAGTTTTCTAGATTTTTAGACTTTAGAGTTAGGTGGGGGCTTGTCCAAGTAACTCACTAGTTCTTTAGAAAGCCTTCTGATAGAGTTGGTGTTTCAGTATGTTTTTCCTTTTATCACTACCCGAATGTAGCCTCGGATCGCAACACGGGACAAGGAGCCCCGAGAGACTCCAAGTCGACCATGGAATGAACATACTTTAGACTCAATCAATAACCCGAAATACTCAACACAATAACATAGCGGAAGCATAGTCGTTACATAACATAGGCAATGAATCGCACTTCATACATGACAGCTGAATACAATACATAGCCTGAAAGACTCTAACATATCTGATGGATTAATGGGACAACACCCCCAACTAACCCGACAAGTCTAGAAAACTAAATGTAAAGAGATAACTGATATAAACTGGTCCTTAGAGAATGAGGACTCACCAATGAGCTGGATGCTAACTCCGAGAATGAGCTAATGACGATGATGGGTCTGAAGGTTAGAGCCTGCATCATGAAACGATACAACATAGAGTATGCGGTAAGTACGTGGAATGTACCGGGTATGCAAGCTAAGTAAAACGGACATTTAAAATACATAAAAGATCATAAGAAATCATGAGACTAGAACAACAGGATCATAACATTAATATCGTAATGCAACATAAGGCTCAAGGTTTTCAAAACATTCGTAATTCATTCATTATCATAGTCATAAGAGAAACTTTATAAATCATAACTTGAGAAAAAATAACATAAACATAACAATACATAAAAAAATGTGGAACAATGGAAGAACTCGTCATAACCGATAACATCATGGTAGAGCCTTACGTGATGCCCCAACTATCTCGCTCAAGTGGACAGAGTCGTCCCAGGCTTGCCAGGCAAGGGACGTGCATTATGTGATATCACGAAAGAGGATATCCATTAACATAGTAATGTATCAACGTAAACCTACGGTGGCACATAGTTATGAGACACCGGCATAGCCCTTTGAACGTTGGGCTACTCGGTGCTAGACAATGGTCCCAAAAACATGCAGATTAGGCTCGTACGTAAATCATAAGCATCAGTCATGAGATTCAAGGCCAAATAAACATTTAACATCGTTGATCCCTATTTCATACATGTTTAGCCATGAGTCAAGGACCCATAAATCGGCCAATGTCATAAATCAATCCATCATGAAATCCATATCATAAATCATAAAATCATACTTGAACATGTAGGCATTGCCCAATAAATTAATATTCTTGAAAGTTCACAATTTTACTTGAAAACATGATTATAAACATGGGTAACTTGAAAAAATGCTTTTCATCATTAATACTTCATCATTCATGAATATTCATCATAAATCTGAACTTTCATAAACATCTCATAAATTGGCATTCTATATTTATAAAGCTTGAAACATGATTTAAATGAAAACAATGTAAAACTTACCCATAACTCATAATTCAATAATTAAACACTTTGAATCATGCCCACGTAGTAAATTAGAAATTTCATTCATTGGGTTAAAAACCCCACAGAATCATCATAGGAATTTTCATGATTTAGCGAGAGATTGGGCATGGGTATGAACGGATTCACCCATTCATAACCCTACATGCCTGATTAAAGTTGGTCCTTACACTTCCTTGATTGCCCAAGAGGAATTTGAGAAGAATTGGAAGGGCTAAGGCTTGATATCTTCTCTATCCTCCTAACTTTACATGCATGGGTTTAGAATAGGCTAGAATGGCTTATCCCAAACTAATACACTCTTAAAATAACTTAAAACGGAATAGTAAAGGACCCTAGAGAATAGGAATGATGAGAACACCCTTAATAACTTCGCAGAAAATAATTGCTCGTCAGTCACCCGAGGGAGCTAACGAGTCGTTGCCACCAACCATGGGTCATTACATCGGTCATTGGGCACATTGTCAAAATCTCAACTGGAACTCATAATGGCCATCATTGAGTCATTAACGGTGACTACGAATCATAGTCACCACCCGTTATCTCAACTGCCTCGACTCCAAATCATTAGTTCCCTGCTGACCACGACACATGGGGTCTATCTGTCAGGTGCACTGCCACTCACAGTTCCCCTTTTAATTTCTTGGCCAAACATAGAGGTAAATTGGGTACCTCTATCTGATATGATGGAAAAGGGCACTCCATGCAACCGAACTAGCTCTCGAATGTATAGCTTGGCATAATCCTCCCGCGAATCTGTGGTTTTGATCGATAGGAAATGAGCAGCTTTGGTCAACTTGTCTAAAACAACCCAAATGGAGTCATATTGCCGCCAAGTGCAAGGAAACCCTGTGATGAAGTTCGTATTGATTTCTTCCCACTTCGAAGTAGGAATACTGATATCCTAAAGCACCCCTCCCGGTCTCTGATGCTCGACCTTCACTTGCTGATAGTTTGGACACTTAGCTACAAATTCTGCGATGTCTTTCTTCATGCTATTCCACCAATAGACTTCCAGTAAATCACGATACATCTTGGTGGCACTTTGATGGATTGAATACTTGGATCCATGAGCCTTGTACAACAATTAGTTCCTCAAATCACCAACATCCGGAACATAAGAGACCCTGGTATCGAAGCAAACCATCTTCTCCTTTGGAGAAGACCTCTACCTTCTTATTCTGAACGACCTCCTTTAACTTTACAAAAATAGGGTCTTTGTCTTGCCTAGATTTTACATCAGTCACCAATGACAATTCTGATTCGTTCTGAACTATGGCACCACCATCGGTCGAGTCAACCAAATGAACTCCCAATTGTGCAAGTCTATGTACATCTTTCACCAATTCCTTCTTCTCCTCCTCTACATGGGACGTACTCTCTATAGATAATCTACTAAGAGCGTCCACTACTAGATTGGCTTTTCCCGGGTGGTATAGGACACTCATATCATCGTCCTTGAGTAGCTCCAACCACCTCCGTTGTCAAAGATTGAGGTCCTGCTGGGAAACACATATTGCGAACTTTTATGGGCCGTAAACACATCTACATGGACCACGTACAGATACTGCCTCCATATCATCAATGCGAATACCACCGCGGCCAATTCAAGATCATGTGTTAGGTAATTCTTTTCATTAACTTTCAGATGTCTGGAGGCATATGCTACAACTTTTCCATGATACATTAATACACACCCAAGTACGATCCTTGAAGCATCACAATATACCACGAGCTCATCGGTACCTTCCAGTAGAGTTAACACCGGTACTGAAGTAAGTCGGGTCTTTAACTCCTGAAAGCTTCTCTCACAAGCCTCCGACCATTGGAATTTCACCTTTTTTTCGTCAAGGGTGCTTCAATAGATAAGAAACCTTCAGAAAATCTCCAATAGTAGCCAGCTAAGCCCAAAAAGCTCCTGATATCTGAAGGATTCACCGGTCTAGGCCAATTCTTCACTGCTTCTATTTTCTGGGAGTCCACTTGTATGCCCTCAATTGATACCACATGACCCAAAAACGCCACTGAGTTCCACCAAAACTCGCACTTGCTGAATTTAGTATATAGCTGGCGATCCCTCAGAATCTGTACCACCACCCTCAAATGAGCGGCATGCTCCTCCTCGCTCCGAGAGTATATCAGAATGTCATCAATAAACACAATCACGAACATGTCCAGGTATGGCTTGAACACCCTGTTCATCAAGTCCATAAAAGCTGAAGGAGCATTCGTTAGTCCAAAAGAAATAACTACAAACTCCTAATGACCATACCGCATCCTGAAGGCTGTCTTCGGGATGCCGCTCTCCCGAACTCTAAGCTAATGGTACCTGGATACGAGGTCTATCTTTGAAAAACACTTGGCACCCTGAAGTTGGTCAAACAAATCATCAATCCTAGGTAGAGGATACCTATTCTTTATGGTGACTTTATTCTATTATCGATAATCAATGCACATCCGAAGGGAACCATCCTTCTTTCGGACAAAGAGAACTGGTGCACCCCACGGGGACTTGCTTGGTCTGATGAAACCCTTGTACAAAAGATCCTTCAACTGCTCCTTCAACTCTTTTAGCTTAGCTGGAGCCACCCTATAGGGAGGAATAGATATAGGTTGTGTATCGGGGAGATGGTCAATACCAAAATCAATTTTCCTCTTGGGAGGAACACCCGATAAATCATTAGGAAACACTTTCGGATACTCACATACCACTAGAACTGACTAGATAGTCGGTGTCTCGGACTTAACATCCTTAACCCTAACCAGGTGATACACACAACCTTTGGAAATCATCTTTCTGGCCTTAAATATAGAAAATGAAATGACCTACAAGCATGACCAAACTACCCTTCCACTCTAAGACTGACTCACCCGAGAAGCGGAACTCCACCACACGGGTTCTACAATTAACAAAAGCATAACATGAATACAACAAATGCATGTCGAGAATAATATCGAAGTCAGTCATGGCTAACTCTACTAGGTCTGTGGAGGTGACTTTATTCAGTACTGAGATGGGGCAACTAATATACACCTGCCTTGCTACCACTGACTCACTAATAGGAGTAGAGATTGAGAATGGTTCTGACAGTATTTCAGGACCGGCTCCAAAGCTACTAGCAATATAAGGTGTCACAAAAGACAAGGTATCCCCTGGATCTAACAAAGCATAAGTGTCAAGGTGAAACACATGTAACATACCAGTAACCATATCCGATGACATCTCCTACTCTTGGCGCGATGTGAGGGCATAGAAACTTTTTTGGCGCTGCCTGCCACCCCCACTAGTGGATGCCCACTTCGGAGCTGAACGTGCTGGAGCTGCTGCATGCCTTGTAGTTTGTGCACGGCCTCTATCATAATTTTGTCTAGCAAATGGACACGCTCGGCGCATGTGGACGGATCTACCCCACCTATAAAAGATATCTGAGTTGATAAAGCACTCCCCGACATGACTCTTGCCACACTTCCCGCAGGACGAAAAGGTGTGCTCTACCTACATGCCCCTCTGATCCCTCTAACCTGAGGCCTACTCCTCTGACCAGCCTTGAGTCTGGATGGAACACTAGCTAATGATGGTCCTGGAGCTAGTGACCTCTACTACATCTGATGACGGTGACCACCAGCAGATCTCTATTGAGTAAACCCATAGCTGTTTGTACGGGTCCTTTTACCCTCTCTCTCCCTGCTATGCGCCGCCTCCATCTGATGGGCATATAAGACTATTCGAGGGAATCCATATCCTTGTGGAGCATAGCAGTCCTGCAATCTTTGTCCAAATAGTTCGCCACCCCGTGAACAAACTTGCTCACTCGCGCCCTCTGATCAACCACTAACTCTGGGGAATACTTTAATAAGCGAGTGAACCAAGGGCATACTCCTGTACCATCATCTTCCCCTACTTCAGAATCACGAACTCGGCTGCCTTCAACTCCCTCATCTCACGAGGGAAGAATTGATCTAGGAATGCAACATGGAACTCCTCCTAAGTGAAAGGGCCTACCTCAGCGGTCGTACTTTCTTTCCACTATCAAAACCAGATGTGTGCAACCCCTTTCAACTGATATGAGGCCAACTCAGCACACTCAAATCCATTCAACCCCATGGCCTTGGTGATCCTCAATCTCATTAATGAACTCGTGTGGGTCCTCATCTACTTTTGACCCAAGGAATTCTGGCGGGTTCATCCTCAAGAAATCTCTTACTCGAGACGCCGCCGCATTTTCGTTTTATAGTATATGCACCTCTGTCTGCTGGTTGACCTATGCGGTCAAATCCTGCTCTAGCATTTGAATGCTGCCCGAAATTCAGCATGGTCAATCGGCTCCGGTGCATGGTGCTCCTAGACTAGTGGGGCTTATTGGTGCCCTCCTCCGTTGCCATCCTCATGGTAATTTCCATTCCTATTCCTTATATTGTTAACTCTGAAGGGAGCTATGATTCTATAATCACGAATAGCACGAGTTAGAAGGATAGAGGGACATTTCATCGTATGACATAGATCATGAAAGAAGGGAACATTTCCTAAACATCTCGTAGCCTCTTCATCATAAGGGTGGCATGCTTCACAACCCTTAAAAAGACTCTACTTTACGCTACTTTCTACACCCTAGAAAACTTCAAACCTATTGCTCTAATACCATGTTACTCACAACCCAGACGTAACCTCGGATTGTAACACATGACAAGGAGCCCCAAGAGATTCCAAGTCAACCCATGACATGAACATACCTCTGACTGAATCAATAACACGAAATACTCAACACAATAACATAGCGGAAACAAAGTGATGACATAACATAGGAAATGAATCGCACATCATACATTACAGTTGAATACTATACATAGTCTGAAAGCCTCTAACATATCTGAGGGAATAATGGGATAACACCCCCAACTAACCCGACAACTCTAGAATACTAAACGTAAAGAGATAACTGATATGAACTGGTCCTCGGAAAATGAGGACTCACCAATGAGATGGATGCTAACTCTGAGAATGAGCTAATGATGATGTTGGGTCTGAAGGTCGGAGCCTGTATCATGAAACGATATATCATAGAGTATGTGGTCAGTATGTGGAATGTAACTAGTATGCAACGTAAGTAAAACAAACATTTAAAATACATAAAAGATCATAATAAATCATGAAATTAGAACAACATGATCATAACATAAATATCTTAATGCAACATAAGTCTCAAGCTTTTCAAAACATTTGTAATTCCTTCATTACCATAGTCATAAGATAAACTTTATAAATCATAACTTGAGCCAAAATAACATAAACATAACAATAAATAAAAACATGTGGAACAATGGGAGGACTTGTTATAATCGACACCATTATTGTAGAGCATTACCTAATGCCCCAACTATGTTGCTCAAGTGGGCAGAGTCGTCCCGATTTGCCAGGCAAGGGACGTGCAATATGTGATATCACGAAAGAGGGGATCCATTAACATAGTAATGTATCAACATAAACCTATGGTGGCACATAGATATGAGATACTAGCATAGTCCTTTGAACGCCGGGCTACTCGGTGCTAGACACTACTCCTAAAAATATGCACATTAGGCTCCTATGTAAATCATAAGCATCATTCATGAGATTCATGGCCAAATAAACATTTAACATCATTGATCCCCATTACATACATTTTTAGCCATGAGTCAAGGGCCCATAAATCGCCAACGTCATAATTCGATCCATCATGAAATCAATACCATAAATCATAAAATCATACTTGAACATGTGGGCATTCCCCAATAATTCAACGTGCTTGAAAATGCTCAATTCACTTGAAAATATGATTATAAACATGGGTAACTTGAAAACATGCTTTTCATCATCAATACTTCATCATTCATGAACATTCATCATAAATCAGACTTTCATAAACTTCTCATAAATGGGCATTCTAAATTTATAAAGCATGAAACATGATTTTAACGAAAACAATGTAAAACTTTACTATAACACATAATTCAACAATAAAAACACCTTTGAATCATTCCCACATAGTAAATTAGATATTTCATGCATTGGGTTAAAACCCCCATAGAATAATCATAGGAACTTTCATGATTTAGCGAGAGATTGGGCATGGGTATGAATGGATTAACCTTTCCTAACCCTACATACCTAATTAAAGCAATTTGTTACACTTCCTTGATTTCCCAAGAGGAATTTTAGAAGAATTGGAAGGGCTAAGGCTTGATCTCTTCTCTATCTTCCTAACTTTGCGTGCATAGTTCTAGAATAGGCTAGAATGGCTTATCCCACCCTAATACACTATGAAAATAACTTAAGATGGCATAGTATAGGATCCTAGAGCATAGTAATGATGAGAATACCCTTAATAACTTCACAGAAAATAATTGCTCATTAGTCCCCACGAGGGACCTAACGAGTCGTTGCCCCCAAGCATGGGTTTTTACATCGGTCATTGGGAAAACTATAAAAATATCACCTCAAAATCATAATGGCCATCCTTTGAGTCATTACTGGTAACCACGACTCATGGTCACCACTCGTTATCTCCACTGCCTTGACCCTAGATCATTAGTTACCTGCTGACCACGACCCACCTAATGAATCTTGGTGTTTGACCATGACTTGTGGGGTCTATCCATTAGGTGCACTGCCACTCGTACTTCCCTTTTTAATTTCCTTGTCCACGTCTAACATGACGAGTCGTGGGGCTTGACCATGACTTGTGGTCATGCCCATGGTGAACCCATAAAAATTTTTTTTAACTCAAGTCTAGTACCTGACTACGAGTCACCTCACAACTCGTGGTCTTCCCCGTGGGTGGCAGAACGACTCGTTCTATGACCTAGTGTAGAATTTTCAGTTTTCTCTATTTCAACTTTCGGGTGTAATCTTTGGGCTTTCTGGGTATAGCACATTTGTTACATAAATTTCAGTATCTTATCAGAAAATTCTCCTTTTCAAAATAGTGTTATTTAGTCATGTTTTTTGTGTCTTCCACTTATAGATTTCTTTCAGTTATTTAGAATTTCAGTAGTATGTTTTGTCATGGGTCAGCTCGGGGTCACTTGTAGCCCTAAGTGCTGTGTCGCGTCCAGGGTGTAGACTCCGGTCGTGACAGATGGATTGATGACAATCGTCTTAAGGGAAAATTTGTCATTATTAGGAGACAAAGAGCTTAAAACCTTATGAATGCTAGGTTCTTCACTCAAGATATCTTTAAGATTCTGTAGAATTCACTCAAAAATGCATGAATATGTAGAAACACATAGACTTGTGGAACTTGGCTCCTATGCTTGAAAATTTTGGCTTAATAATATGCGATTCGATTTGGATATATGTGTTTATGTAATCTTGATTGTGATTATTGAACCATTTTTGTCATTTTGCGTGTCTGATATTTTTGTATTCTCCATATTTGCAATTTTATGTCTAGAACTTTTCCAGTGTGTGTGCTAAACAAAATGAGAATTCCTAATTTATTAAGTGATATAGGCATTACTTTGATAGCCTATTTATATCCCAATTTTACCTCTATTGATGTGATTGTCCTAGTTAGCCATTTCGAGTCGTAGCCTATTTTCTTGATAGCCATATTACAATCTTAATCCCTTTTATTTTGTTGACCCTTATTTGATCCAAATAACTCCTAGAGAACTTTCATTGAATATTTTTCATGAAAGAAGCACAAGTGAAGAGAAGAAAAAGGGGAAAAGCTAAAGTGTTGAGATTAGGAGGAAAGAAAAGGGTGAAAATTGCAAACAAGAAAGGTGATTTAAGTGGAGAAAGAAAAAGAGAAAAAGTTTGAAAAATAAATGAATGAATCAAGAATGAAAGAAAAGAAAAGAGAAAGTCAATAAGCTTAATGTCAAAAATTCCCTACTAGTCACCTAAGTTGCAAATTGAAAATAAAAGGGAGTTATAAGGAGAAAAATAAGGAGATTGAAGAATGTTCTAGAAAAGTGAAAGAGTTGGAAAGTATTACAGTGCTTAGAGAGATAAGTCACAATCTTGGCCAAATAATTCCTATCTTTCCCTTAGCCTACGTTACAACTATCTTAAGTCCCAATTGATTGTAGCTGCTATGTTCTATATTAGTAGACAATTTACACTAAGGGAAAGCTTATGGGTCGTCTTTTGCATGCATGTAGAGATCTTTAGGAGAGTGAGTGATGTGTTTCTATCTATGCCCAAGTCAAAGTTGTTATATATCATGTGTATGAAAGGGCATCTCTCCAAATAGTGAGGAGCACATAATAGTAAGATTTTGGTGTATCTTTGACTACTACATTACATATATTCATGTCGGTCCATGTATATCTTTTCAAGTTAGTTCTAGAAGCTAAGTGATTTCGATTTATGAAATTTGAATGACCTTTGAATGTTGATCTTAAATGCTGTTGGGTTGATTGTTGGAGCTTGATTGACTTTTCTAATGAGACTGGGTGTAAGTAAACCTGTTAAGAAGGTGAATTTTGTGGTTCAAATTGAGCGGAGAATAAGTAGATTATTCGAGGATGAAAAATAGTTTGTGTGGGTTAATGATATTGGGTGTATTTATGCACTTATTTGCCATATTTTTCTCATACATAGCTATATTTTGAGAATAAATAATATGTGAATGCATTAGTTTTATATGATATTTATGAAAAAGAGTTAATACACATGATTTGATGTTTGCACAGAAAAATTAACGAGTATGATTTATTTGAGACTTAAAAGAGCAATTGTTGCCAAGATGAACTCAAAGGGAGTAAGTATTACACCAAAATAGAGAATGGGATTGCACGGCCGCATCTAGGCAGAAGACTGCACGATGCGTAGGACATACTAGCTCACCAATCTATGCAACGTGAGGCCACATTAGCGGTTGAGATGTGCAACACTGACCAAGGTGTGATGTATCGATGCCTACAAATTTAAATCCCAGTCTAAGTGGGAACATATGCAAATTTATTGTACTACTATATATACCCCCTGTTAGGAAATTTTTAAGAGACACCATTTAATTATTGACTATTATTCACACATACATGCATAGTTGACACATTATTCAAAGTTGTGGAATGCATTATTTAAAATCATTGTTGGAAGAAAAATTTCAAGTTCTTGTGATTCTAGTTAGCCATCAAAATATTTCAAATAGTTTAATATTTGTTGTAAGTATTCGTGATGACTTCGTGTAAATATTATGTGATTGCTTCTTCAAATATGATAGGCTAATCTCTTTAGCTAGGGTTGTGTGAACCATGATGGATTAACGGAAGTGGGTAAAATGAAATATCTTATTGATCGATGAAATGAATGGATTGTTATTCTCTTCATTTATTAGTTTTAGCGGTTGCAAACATTGCAGCGTGCCTGTATCATCAACTTGCTTGACCAAAGAAGTTGAAGTTAGGAAAAGAGAATAACAATGGAGATTTGAGGCTACCAACCCTCATCTAATTAACTTGATCTCTACCTGAGGATAGTTAATCCAAGACATATGATGGGGGAAAAAATGAACACCTAAAGTCTGAGAGGATTTGGAGTGAACTTCTTCTATGTAGGTCGAGAGATATTAGATAAACTTAATCATCAGTCTTACACAAAATTCACCAGGATAGATCACTAATAAAATAAGCCTACTACGTTATGAAATCATAGGAACACAGTCCTAGTTTCTTCTCATAAATTTTCTAACAATAAATTCTTTTCTTAAAAATATTTCTTTCTTTTATTGCAACTCTACGTTTTGAAGTATTGAATACTTCTTGAATTACTCACTATTATCATATTCATTTTCACCTATTCCACGTAGGATGAACGCTAACCTTCTTGGGTTACTATATTTGACAGTGACTGATTTATACTTCATTGGGAGGTGTAATTTGGGCATGATCAGTGCCCTAGCTCCCTGTTGTGTGGTCACTATTCTAGTAAATAGATGTATTGTAAACCTTAGGTCCTGCTGTATAGTAATATAGGCATATCTGGAGGACCTATTATCATCGGAGCATCCTCATGTGGGGGTACACATGGAGACAGCAGGGATAAAACTTCTCCCTTAGCCTCTGATGGGTAAATCTCTATGTTTGTTACCTTATTGGTACTCTCACCAACCATTGTATCTAGCCACAAACTGGCTGCCATTCTACATGTCACAAAAATTCTCTACATAAATCAACAAATATGAATCTAGACCCAACTCCTATGACATCTGACATATCACATGATTTCAATCAGAAAGAAGGGTAATAATCCTAGATGACATGTACCTCTTATTTATAAGTACGTTGCGCAACAAATTCATAAACAAGACCCTATAAGACACGCTTTTTAGAATTCATTGGACATGACTTTCTCTAAGATAAATTATGTCATGAATGGTTCCATCTCGGATCCAAAAGTGACTTTTGTACTAGAAGATCATATGTTTTAAGACTGGTGTGTGGGTAACGGAGGGAGTGAATCCCATCAGGGAGGTGACAGACCATCACTTGTCCCATCAAGGTTGGGTTCCCCATCTCTCAAGTTGATGGAGGATCTAATGGACTAAAAAACACCATAAGAACTCAAACAGACCTCTCAATTCAAGAGCTAGAGCTTCTAATTCTTTTTAGAATTTCTATCTTCTACTCTGAGATTTTTTCTCTAGGTATGTGAGGATTCAACAAGGGATTCCTGTATCCTTGTGCCCCAAATTTATCTTCAGAAACCTTCTCTAATCTAGCCCTGTAGGAATTATTAATTAAGGCTTTTCAGATAACTTACGAATTATCCTTAAATTTAGTTGTTTTTGCTAGTTCCTGTAACCCTAGTATATGATTTTCATATTCTCGACTTAATTCTCATTGTCTATCTTCTAACCCTGGACTTTTTAGCATGATTTTTGGGTTTAATGATACGTAATTTAAAAGTTGGTCTAAATATGCTATTTTCCATGGGTTATTATCTAAGTATAGTATGCATCATGTATGTTTTCAATTTAAAGTTAGAAATTTTCATTTTATGGGTATAGATAATATTTTTCCCGAAAATGTTAGTCTATATGTTTTCCACTTTATCATGTCACCCCCGCCTTGGGGGGTATGACTGGCACCTGGTGTCATATTAGGACCTAAAC
>JACEIK010000416.1:153359-166301 GCA_018107945.1 Datura stramonium | reverse complement strand
CCCCTAATACACTTCTTTCAGGGCTTAAAATGACGTAGTTTAGGACTTAGGAGATCAGAAATTATGAAAATACCCTTATTGATTTGTAGGAAAATGACATTGCTAGTCCTAACAAGGGACATCACGAGTCGTTAGGAGGAGTAACGACTTATGGCCCTCACTCATTGCCACTGGCAAACTTTTCCTTCAACTGAAATTCTCCAACTGAAGACTGACATAACGAGTCGTTAACATGGACGATGACTCATTAGTTCCTTTCATTGTCACCACTGGAAGTCTCACACCATAAAAGACCTCCCAACCAACGAGCCACCTAATGAGTCATGAAGTAACACCATGACTTGTCCCTCTATCCATTAGGTCTTCTCGACCTCCACATTTTCCCAACTTTTCTTGTGCACCAAGGGCCTCCCGACGACTTGTTGACTCACGTGACATGTTGTTCCTCAACCCATTGCCAGTGGTACACTTCTTCCGCATTCAACTCCACCCTATCTAACTGACAAATTAACAATCCGTTAAGTGGCTTCACGGGTCACTTGACGGGTCATTTTATAAAATAGTGCAAATTTTCCTACTTTCTCAGTTTCCACCCTCGGGTCTGATCTTAGTAACTTTTTGGGTATTACAATATCTTCCCCTTGGGAACATTCATCCTCGAATGTGGGTAAAAATACTTAATAGCTAGGGAAAGGAGCTACAATCCCAAATACTAAACATCTAGAGCTGAAAACTGACGGAGTGATCGACTGAAATGATATACATGACTGAACTGAATTCATAAATCATACATACATTCTAGGACATAAAGGGAACTGAGATACATGCACATGACATGAAAAAAAATAGAGAAAGGGAATTAATACTCATGCTGGAACTAAAACAAAAAGGTAAATATGCGGGTATCTAGTCATCATATCTACTTCTGCTTCCCACGTAGCTCCCTCAACAAGCTGATTCCTCCATAAGACTCTCACTGAAGTTATGATTACGCTAAAACCATACCTCCTACCGAAGTATGAAGCAGACGTTGTCAATAAAGAACCTAACTAAGAGATTGGGGTCGAACCCATAGGGAATATGAAAGAGCTAGACTAAAGCTAGTAAGTGAACTTGTTAGGTAGTTACTCCAAATTGGGGGTTCTAAAGAAAACAATAATTAAAAACAACTGTTAAAACTTTGGTTGAAATCAAGAATGCTAGGGTTTGTGTTCCCCATGGGTTCATAACTTCTTTGGATATAGATACGTGATCATCACCAATGCTTACTCGTAGAACTAATAACTTAGGTTCATTCAAATGACTGGTTCGTCCCTATTGAATAACTATACTCAATCACTGGGTAAGGTCTCATAAGCGATTACAAACTAAGCGTTATCAATATGTCCCAAATTTAACTATCCTACAACCACAGCTCAAGTTAAGACAACGATCATCAAGATCAAGGCTTTGTTGTAATTATCTTTTCCTAATCTCTACTTCTCTAGGCTCAAGCAAGTAAAGAATTCGGGAAAGTCTTGACATTGTACAGCATTAAGAAACGTTTAAGCATGAAAAGAATACAATACAAGTATTTCGCATGTTCTGAATCACTTTCACATAGACCTAGCTTGTTAATCCACCATGGTTCCCACAACCCTAGCTACGGAGGTTTTAGCCTCTCATAGTTGCAAGATTGTGATTTACATTCATAATTAAATACATAAATCAATACTTACAATTATGGATGAGAGAAAAACTTCTTTATATAACTCAGCAAAATCCTCAAGAACAAAATATGAAGATTAAGAGAAAATCAAGAAAAGTTTGATTACAAGTCAATCAACTCAATTCTATATTTTATCCCTCAATTCTAATGTCCTCTAATGTTAACTAACTATTGTCTAGTCTCCTATGATGAAAATAAAACATAAAACGTATTTATACATACATAAAAATCCTTTTCCTAGGCTAACAGGGTGAATTCCATAACTGAAGACGCCTGTGTGATGACCATTCCTACGACCCGTAGCGGGTATGTATGGGTCGTACCTGCTTCGCGTATGTCATTGGCTGGTTATGTGTTAGCCCTTGGTGCAACTCGTGCATGTGTCCTACGAGTTGTCCTGTGCTTCTGTGGTCTGACTCTTAGGCTTTTCAATTTTTTTGAAGTTCTTCACGAGTGCTATGGTACGACTCATACCTTTATGCCACGACTCGTACCTTGATGCCACGACTCATACTTTCTATCAGTATCAGGAGTCAGCCTCTTGTTCAAATCTTCTGAATCTTTCCATGACTTCTACAGTACGGCTCGTACAAGCAATATACGACTCGTACTGAGGGTCCTAGAATGCACTCTTCATACTTAGCCATCTGAAACATGTCACGATCTGCAGTACGGCTCGTACCACCATCCTACGACTCGTACTTAGAATTGTGACTTAGGCCAATATTCTGCATTTCCAGGCTATCTTTTGCACATTCTTGCCCCAAAACCTATTTGTCCTGTAACCAAAGATAAAGTGCCTTATATCCATATAAACATACCTAAGTCCATACTATTTTTTGAGTTTTGAGAGTCCAAAGTGTTGTAAACTCACATCACATCAACACCCTCAACTTAAGACTTTTGCATGTCCTTAGGCAAGAAAAGAAAAACTAAATACGACGCTCAACTAGAAAATAAACCTAGGATACTAAAACCAATACTAAACAAAACTTGCACTATACATTCAACAATTTTGACTCTTTTCTATGAACCAACATCAACTAATGTACTACAAGCAACCACAAAACATGCTAAATAGAGATCAAGACATGTCATCTAGCTATCAACAAGCAATAAAGTCATCATCGATGCTTTTCACACAGAGTGATGGTAAAAGTAAACATAATCCATGTTCCCTCACAACAAATGAAGTCCCCACTCACAAATATAGTGTCAAATATTACATGGTACTAAACAAGTAAGACGCCCACTCTCACAAATATGTCTCATGTACTATGTATCAGATACCATAGGCTTGCCCTTATTTTCCCTGCTTCAGTATATCAGACGGTAGGATTAGGATCACTATAGGACTTGTTATGGTTTGTAATGTAGTCTTTAGGGCTGGACATGATAAATATGAAAGATTTTATGAGTGACTATCGCTTCCTTGGCACAACATACATTGTCTTCACCATTCACCTATTTGACCCTTCATTCTTTCCATTCCTTTTCTTCCCTTTTCACCTCTTTTATGTGCATTTGTATGGGTGTGGCGTATTTTAAAAATTTTCAAACATTTTATATTATTTTTCTTGTGAATTTCCTCTTTCAAGATTTTCAAAATTTTCAACTCTCTCTTTTTTTCTTTACACCACACCTCATTTTTATCCTGTTCTCTTTTCTTTCCCTTTTTCTCGTTCCCACCATTTATGCACTCCTAATATAGCCACCCTCAACTTAGGAATTTTGCCTATATTGAGGTTCACAATATCCAAGGAAGGATCAGGGTCAAAACAGGTTCATTATAAAAAATAGGTACGGTTCATCAGTTAATCAAAGAAAAATGGTTTATTAAAGGCTCAAAAGTGGGATCAAGGGAATCATATAATTTCGGTAGTGTTATTTAGGATAAAAGTGAGCTCAACAAAGAACAGTCTATGATCATATCCTAACCAACCATCCTTAGCCTTATGTAAAGACCAACCTGGCAAGTTCTAGATCTTCAACACAATACTGAACTAAGTATTACACCTCACTCACTCGTGGCACATTACTTATATTCACCTTACCTATGTATTTTACACATTTCTTATCAAGACTCCTCAAGCTAATAAACGAAATGACATCAAAATATCCACAGAAATCATGCATGAAGTCACAAATACATAGCTAATGCATCAAAAAAATTTAAATGGGGTCGATTTTTACAAAAATAAAAAATAGTGCATTTTAATTGGCTGAGTACTCCTAAGTTATTTCCTAATTGAACAAAAACCACAAAATAAAAAAATAAAATCCTAAACATGTCGGTTCTACTACATAACATGCCCGAGGGAAAAGAAATATGACAAGCAAAACCCTCAAAAATTGAGCTTCCTCCCCGAAGAACATAGAAAAGAGAACAAACCTGTAGTGCAGGCCGATGTCTACAATCCTTGCCCTCCTATAAGACGCTCTTCACCCTGTTGTATTGGCACCCCTTCCTCTATGCATAGTCTGAATACAAGACTTGGGAATAGGATGGTAGTGCTTACTCCCACCACTCGTCTCATATCTCCTCTACGATGATCCTCGAGATGTTGATAGGATAACGGTACATGAGGCATGCCACCAAAGCTGCTCTATCAGCACTAAATGTGTTGTCGTTTATCATGGGTGCTAACCGGTGGCATACTAGTGTCTAGAACGCCTTTTCTATGAAGTTAAGTGAGTTCTTTGTCACCTGGTTTCCACCAGTAAGTCACTCAGCTTCTTCCTTATTCTCAGCAATCACACCCACTAACCATTGCAGCTGCCTCTACCTTTCCTGCAGTGCCAAATTCCTGATCTAGTTCATTGCCTCCACCCTGTATCGTACTCAGGCATCATCTATGTAGGCGCAAACTACTGTCCATAAAGAACCCGAGAGATGGTCTCCTCTGATATGTCTACCTCTCGTCCTCGAACCAAAAAACTCTCTAGTCAGGGATGGTCTTTTATTTTCTTCCCCTCCTTCACCTTTTGCTCCATGGTGGCCAAATAGTTGGCATAGAACTCCCCGACCAATTCTTGGCCATCCACTAAAAACCATAGAAGTTGAATATCCGCTTCATCTCCTCAACTTCATTTAGTAAGTTTGTGAGGATCCGCAATTCTTCCTTGATGCTCCGCCTTGGCTTGTTCTTGGCGGTGAGAGAAATAACCTACTCATAAATTTCTCTAGCTCCCGGCACTCTCCACCAAACTGTGCGGTTCCCTTTGGATGGGGTCTATACTTGTGCAGCATTAGGGGCCTCCTCCTCTAATTCATCGCTGCCACTTGCCTCACCGGATTGGGTCTCCTCAGACCCTTCTTCTGTATTTGACTCATTTCCCAACTCATGATTACCTTCTCCAGCTCCCTCGTCAAACTGGGGAGCTGGGGCAGATGTGGTAGTAACTTCTATAGCCTGTGCTTTGGCTTTTTCCATAGTGGTTCTGGTTCCGTTAGTTTCTGATGTATCAACCTGGTACTCCTCAACCGAACCACTAGGGGAGTTGCCTGCTTGCTCAGCCTCGGACTTATATGTTTCATCAAGTAATGTTCTCTGGGCAGTTGCTTTGGATGCTTTGTGATTCATTATCATTGTTCCTGTAGGGAAAAAAGTTAGAATTCCATATTTGAGAAAGAAGAACTAGAAAAGAAAATTTTTTGATTCTAAACATGGGTCGACAGTAAGGGTCGTACCATGGAGGTATGACTCGTATGAAGTCCCAGAAACTTTGGACGCACTTTACGACTCACAGGTAAAACTCGTACCATGAAGGTATGACCCATACCTTGAGTCATCTGATAAAGCCCCTACACTATCATTTTCTCTATATTTTTCCACGACATGTGGTACAACTCATAGGTCGATTCCACGAGTCGTAGGAAGGAGTCTTCTGCCTCTTCTAGCTTAGCATTGTTAAGGTCCTGGGTACGCATGCACAGTACGAATCGTAGTGACAAACCACCAACCGTAATGTTTTTCATACCACTTTCTTGACTTATTTGATTTTTTCCAGTTTACAGGGATTGGTTTTCACGATTTGGGTACTCAGATTTCCCCAGGTCTAGGCATGTCATTCAATCAATTTAACACTACTCATCCCTCCATTTTTTAATCACTACCCGTAACTCATGTCTAGGCATGTTCATCTCCTACATAATGTTTTCCCAGTCGCACATAGCTCAATAATACCCCTGATAATAGTCTCCTTCAAATATTTGAGAAAACACAAAGGCTCATAGGGGTTTTGACAGTTATGGCTTCAAGCAATTATGTTTTCCAATATTCAATGCAATACCTACTTGTGTATCTTTTTTGACTAGTAATCAAGAATGTTGGTTGAGACACACTTAATTTGAGTAAATTATTGCTCGTAGGTTCTTTGCTTTTGAGTAACGAGTGTGAGGGATTCGTAGGTAGGACTCGTTCTTTGGTTTTGTTTGTGTTGGAAAAAGGGTCGTGTTAGGTCTTGGGTATAAAATAAGAGAAGGGAAGATTTGAAAATCTGGGTTGAGTCAGGTAAGTTTAAATATTTTCACCTGTCACGACTCGTACCTCGAGTCATAGGAAGCCCCTACGACTCGTCCCTTGGACTAATAAGTCAGAGTTTTGAAAACTTACCTGAGGACCTAGGAGTACATCCTATGACTCGTACAAGGTGGGTACGGTCCGTATGATTACTCGTAGGTCTTTGCTTTGTAATACATCTCTAAACCTCACCACGCCTCCTACTACGGCTTGTATGATGCTTTCATGAGTCATACTGAGAGCCGTAGCAACTGCTTTTTCAACAGTTATTTTTTGCCTCCTGTTTTTGTTTTCCCTGCACACTAAGCACACGTTAGTTCTATAACTTGGGTTTCCTCCCAAGAGGCACTTGATTTAACGTTGTAGCATGAAATAGGTGGCCTGGTTACTCAGACTTCACCAAGCCACCACTTGAGTTGCCTTACAAGAAGCGCCTGATTTAACGTCGCGACACGATGCAAATCTCTTGACTACTAAGAATTAGTCAAGTGACTCATATTCATCCTCTAGTGCTGAGATTACACTGAATTCCTTCGGATGCTGCATTGACCAATAGATGTTGAAGGTGACCTATTCTTTGTTAAGTCTGAACTTCAATTAGCCCACCTCCACATCTACCAAAGCCCTCCCAGTCACAAGGAATGGTCGCCCTAGAATGATGGGGACCTCATAATCAACCTCGCAATCTAGAAATACGAAGTCTGCTGGAAATATGAATTTGTACACCTTAACCAGTACATCGAACAGGATCCCCACTTGCTTCTTCATAGTCCTATCGGCCATTAATAGACGCATAACGGTCAGTGTGGGGGCTCCTAAGCCCATTTTCTTGAATACTGCCAAGGGCATCAGGTTGATGCTTGCTCATTTCTAAATTTTAACCCTCAATTCTCACGTCCTCTAATTTTACTAACTATTATCTAGTCTCCTCTGATGAAAATAAAACATAAAACATATAATATATTTATACAGACATAAAAATCCTTTTCCTAGGATAACAGGGTGAATTTCCATAACTGAAGTTTCCTGAGTCATGACCATTCCTATGACCCGTAGCAGGTACTTACGAGTCGTACCTGCTTCCCGTATGTCATTGGTTGGCTAAAATTTTGTTAAGTGTTGTGTACGACTTGTTCATGCGTCCTACGAGTCGTATTGTGCTTCTGTGATTTGACTCTAAGGCTTTTCAATTTTTTTGAAGTTCTTCACAAGTGCTATGATACCACTCGTACCTTGATGCAATGACTCGTATTGTCTATCCGTATTAGGAGCCATCCTCTTGTGCAAATCTTCTGAATCATTCCACAACTTCTACACTACGGCCCGTACCAGCAATGTACGACTCGTACTGAGAGTCTTAGGATTCACTCTTCATACTTAGCCATCTAAAACTTCTCACGATCTGCAGTACGCTCGTAGCACCATCCTATGGCTCATAGTGAGAATTGTGACTTAGGCTTATTATCTGTACTTCCGGGCTATCTTTTGCACATTCTTGCCCCAACATCTATTTGTCCTGTAACCAATGAAAAAGTGTCTTATATCCATATAAACATACCTAAGTCCATACTATTTTCTTAGTTTTGAGCGTCGAAAGTGCTGTTAACTTGCAGCATATCAAGCTACTTCTTTTTTCCTTAACTTCTGAACCTTACAATAAAGGATCTCAATGGGTACCTCCGCATAGCTAAGGCTATCCTTCATACCTATGCTCTCCACTGGAACAACAAAGCCCGGTCACCGATGCACATCTTCAATAATGATACATGGAAAACTGGATGCACTAATGCGAACTCAGCTGGTAGCTCCAACTTATAGGCCCCCTTGCCAACACGCCTCAAAATCTTGTATGGGTGTACATATCAGGGAATAAACTTCCCTTTCTTTCTGAACCTCATCACTCCATTCATGGGAGACACCTTCAAGAACAACCAGTCATTAATTTCATACTCAAGTTCTCTCCGGCTAACATTCGCATATGACTTTTGACGACTCTGAGTTGTTTTCATCCTTTTCCTTATAAGCTAAACTTCTCCATAGCCTCATGAACCAAATTTAGCCCTATGAATGTAGCTTCTCCTACTTCAAACCAAAAGATAGGAGATCTACATCTTCGCCCATAAAGATCTTGTTATAAGTAAACTCAATAAGAGATAAATGATCATATCAACAGTCTTTGAAGTCAATCACACAAGCTCTAAACATATTCTCAATAGTCTGAATGGTCTGTTCAGCTTGACCATTTTTTTGCATGTGAAAAGTTTTGCTGAGCTTAACCTGAGTACCAAGTCCTTTCTGAAAAGAACTTCAAAACTGTAAGGTGAACTGAGTACCTCTATCCGACATAATGGACAAGGGAACTCCATCGAACTAACTCTAAAATATATAATCTAGCATAGTCCTCAGCTAAATAGGTAGTTTTGACCGGCAGGAAGCGAGCTGCCTTGGTCAACTTTTCTACCACCACCCAAATGGAGTCATACTACCGGTGAGTGTGAGGCAACCTTTTGATGAAGTCCATATTGATCTCTTTCCACTTCAAAGTTAGGATAGTGATGTCTTGTAGCCTACCTCCCAATCTTTGATGCTCAACTTTCATTTGTTGACAATACGGACACTTAGCCACAAACACTACTAGTCCTTCATGTCATTCAACCAATAGACTTTTCGTAAGTCACTGTACATCTTAGTGGAACCTGGATGTATAGAGTATCGGGAACCATAAGCCTCATAGAACATCCATTCTCTCAAATCATCGACATGTAGAACACATAAATGACCTTGATATTGAAGCACACCATCTCCCCCTTGGGAGAAGTCCTCCACCTTCTAATTTTGAACCGCTTCTTTCAATTTCACCAAAATTGGATCCTCATCTTGCCTAGCCCTGACCTCACTCACCAAAGAGGATTCTGACCCATTTTGCACAAATACACCACCATTTGTCGAGTCAACAAGGCGACCCTTAATCGTGCAAGTCGATGCAAATCCTTCACCAACTCTTTCCTTCCATCTTCCACATGAGAAACACTCTCCATGGACAGTCCGCTAAGGGAATCCACCACTACATTGGCTTTCCTAGATGACAAAGGATACTCATGTTATAGTTCTTGAGCAGCTCTGACCATCTTCTTTGTCACAAATTCAAATCCTTCTGGGTGAACACGTACTGTAGGCTCTTATGGTAACATATCCACATGGGCCCCATACAAATAGTGTCTCCAAATCTTCAATGCAAACACCACCGCTACCAATTCCAGGTCATGCGTCAGGTAATTCTTCTCATGAGTCTTGAGCTGTCTAGAGGAATATACAATGACCTTATCATGATGCATCAACACACACCCACGACCAACCCTAGAGGCATCACAATATACAACTAATCCATTTGTACCCTTAGGTAGGGTCAATATTGGGGCTGAAGTGAGTTGAGTCTTTAACTCTTGAAAACTCTTCTCACAGGCATCCAATCACTAAAATTTGCTTTTCTTATGGGTCAATTTAGTAAATGGTGCTGCAATGGAGGAAAATCCTTCAACAAACCTCCTGTAATAGCCAGCTAAAGCCAAGAAACTCTTGATATCTTAAGGATTAACCGGTTTGGGTCAAATCTTCGCAGCTTTTATCTTTTGAGAGTCTACATGCACATCCTTACTTGACACCACATTGCCTAAAAATGCTACTGAGTCCAACTAAAACTCACACTTGCTAAGCTTGGAAACCAACTGATGGTCCTTGAGGGTCTGCAACATAACTCTCAAGTGAGTGGCAAGCTCCTCCTCGCTCCAAGAGTATAAAATAATATAATCTATAAAGACAATCACAAACATGTCTAAATACTATTCGAACACCCTGTTCATCAAGTCCATAAAAGATTTAGGAGCATTCATTAGTCCAAAAGAAATAATTACACACTCATAGAGACCATACCGAGTCCTAAAGGTTGTCTTCGGTATGTCACTCTCTCTGACTCTAAGCTGATGGTTAACCGGATCTGAAATCTATCATAGAGAAGCACTTGGCACCCTGAATCTGGTCAAACAAGTCATTAATCCTAAGGAGGGGATACTAATTCTTGATTGTGACCTTGTTCAACTACCAATAGTCAATGCACATACAAAGAGAACCATCCTTCTTTCGAACAAAGAGAACTGGTGCACCCCATAGGGATTTTCTAGGACTGATGAAACCCTTGTCCAAGAAATCCTTCCACTGTCCTTTCAACTCCTTAAGCTCGGCTGGAGCCATTCTATATGGAGGAATAGATATAGGCTACGTATTGGGAAGAAGGTCAATACCAAAGTCAATCTCCCGCTTGGAGGGACTCCTGGTAGATCATCTGGGAAAATCTCCAGATACTAATACAGAACAAGGACAGACTGAAGAGTCGGGGTCTCGGATATAGCATCTTTAACCGAACTAGATGGTACATGAAACGCTTCGAAATCATCTTTCTGGCTATAATATAGGAAACAAATAGACCTATAAGCACAGTTGAACTACCCTTCAATTCTAGGTCTTACTCACCTAAAAATCGAAACTCTATCATATGGGTTCTACAATTCATTGAAGCATAACATGAATGCAACCAATCCATGCCAAAGATAACATCGAAATCTGTCATATCTAACTCTAATAAATTGGCTAAAGTGACTTTCTAAAGGACTGTGACAAAGGGAAATTTTCGTATACCCGTCGAGCTATAATTGAGTCACCAACTGGAGTAAAGACTGAGAAGGGTTCTGATAAGATTTCGGGACTAAATCTGAAACTAATAGAAACATAGGGTGTCAAAAAAATAAAGTAGCCCCTAGATATAACAATACATATACATCAAGATGGAATAGTCACAACATACTAGTGAGTACATTGGGAGAGACCTCCTGCTCATAACGAGATGAGAGGGCATAAAACCTGTTGTGACACTAACCACCACCTACACTAGTGGATGCACCCTAGTGAGCTAAGTGTGCTGGTGGTGCTGCTGAACTAGTGGCTAGTTTCACGGCCTCTACTATGGCCCTTTCTTGCTGATGGGCAATCTTTGAGCATGTGTCTGGGCTTCCAATACCAAAAACATATACCTGAACCTGCTAAGCACTCTTCGGTGTGCCTCTTACCACACCTGCTGCAAAATGGAATACTAGGCTCTGCTATCACGCTCCCCAAACCTCGAGAATCTGATGTTCGTTCCCTCTGCTCATGCATGATACCATACTGGCTGATCACGGCGCTAGAGTTGATGATCTCTGGTGAGACTGTTGGCGATGTCTGCCACCTGACCTCTAGTGGGAAACCCAAAGTTGTCTTTCCTGGACCTCTTGGCCTCCCTTTCCCGTTCCTTTATCTAATCCTCCTCTATTTATTGGGTGTATATAACCAATTGAGAGAAGTCTAGATCACTCTTCAGCATTGCAGTCCTACACTCCTTAACAAGTGAGTTAGACACTCCATACACAAATCTATTCATACAGACTCTCTGATCCGCAACCATCTCTAGTGCATACATGGAGAACAGGGTGAACTGCAAGGCGTACTCTTGTACGGTCATATTATTCTACCTCAAGTTAACAATCTCCGCTGCCTTTGCTTCACTCAACTACCTAGGGAAGAATCTTTCTAAGAAGGTAGCCATGAACTCAACCCAACTCACGGGAATTGTACCCATTACTCTACCGCCCCTCCACTTACATTAACAAATATAAGCAACCCCAATCCACTGATAGGCGGCTAAGTCTAAGCTCTCTTTTCATGTTATCCCCATAATCTAGATGATCTTCTGTATCTCCTCAAGAAACTGATGCGGGTCCTCATCCACTCTTGACCCAAGGAACTCAGGTGGATTCATCCTAAGAAAGTACCGAACTCGAGTTTATGCTACATTCCCATTATGTGGTAAATGGGCCACCGCCAATTGGTTGACCTAGGCGATCAAAGCCTAGGATAACATCTGAAATACAAATCTATACTCAGCATGAGAGACCTGCTCAGGAGAAGGACCTGCTGGTGTTGGCGGGGTTTCTGGTGCCCATCTCAATTGCCATCTTCATGGCCATTTTCATTTTCATTTATTATACCATTTACTCAGCGTGGATGAATAATTTTGCAAATGCGTATAGCACGAGTTAGAAGGATACATAGATACTTCATCACATGACACAGATCATGAAAGAAGGGAAATTTCTTAAAACGTCTTGTAGCCTCTCCCCTATAAGTGTGGCGCGCTTCACACCTATGTTAAAGACTCTACTCAACGCAGATTTTAGACACCTTAGGACACTCTAAATCTTCTCTTTGATACCAAGTATTTCATGACCCAAACATAGCTTCGGACTGAGACACGAATCCCAGAACCACGATTGGCCCTAAGTCGACCCATGGCATGAACATGAAAGCTATAGAACATTATATCAAGTAGAATGTGATACTTAAATATAAATAGGAGGAAGTGTAAATAACAAAACATCTAGCCAATGGTAATATCCTAACATTGAGTTTGAAGCTCTACAAATCTATTTATGAAAAGCCTCTACTAACTGATAAGATGTTGGGACAAGCCCCCAACGATCTCTAAGTCTTAAAGAAACAGACGTAATGCTACTAAAATATAAATTCCCTTGGAGGATGAGGATTCACACAAAGTAGAGTCTAAACTAGAACGGGAGCAGGACTAACCACGCGGTTGACTCTAATCACTAGGACCTATATCAT
>JACEIK010000416.1:76283-99809 GCA_018107945.1 Datura stramonium | reverse complement strand
AACATACTGGGGACGAAGCTTCCCCTTACTTTCGATCCTCAAAGAATCAAGAAATCTCTGCTTGCCTCAAAACAAATCTCAAGCATCAAATTACGAATTTGCTCTTCCGCAACCCTTCTAAATGATAAAAATCTATTCAAACACGTATTATACGTAAGAAAATAAAATCACGGACACCCATATTGATATACTTCTATTTCAGGTCCAAAAGTCAATCTAAAAGTCAACCTTGGGCCGGTAAGGGCAAAACTAGAATTTTATTTGAAAATCCTTTTATCCAAGTAGAGAACTCAAATACAAAATTTCATCCAAAACAGAGCTCAAATTGACTTTGCATCAATCAAAATATGATTTTTTAACTTTAGACTCAAATCCCCAAATTTTCCTCTAATAAATTCACAGATAAAAATGAAAACCAACTGAAAAAATCATGGAGAAATACCAAATTAAGGATTAGATACTTACCCCCTTGTTAAATATAGAAGAATGCCACAAAAATCACTAAATTCTGAACTCCAAAACTCAAAATATACTCAAAATACCAAATAAACACAGTCTGTGCAAAAGTACACTGCTCAGATGTTTATATAGGGTTGCACCAGCAGCTTTAATTTTTACTAAAATATCCATAACTTCATCATACGAACTAAAAATGAGAAGATTCTTTTTCCTACAATTCCTAAATAATGATAAGGACTACTCGTTCAATCAAAACTCCATTTGGTGCTTGTTTGCCCAGTCAAACGTCATTTTTGCTCGTTCAAGAATTATTTAACCTTTTGCAATAAAAACTCGATCTTGATTTATCGAAATTGCACCAAACATTTTAGATAACTCCTGTAATTCATGCTAAGAATTTTGAAAGTGTCGAAATAATTTTTTGATCTCAAAAACTAAAAACAAACCTCTGAGTTGTCACATTTTGCTTAAAATCATGCTAAACACCAAAAACGTTCAAATCCACCCAGAATTCATCCGTAATCCTCTGATCATAAAGTAGATATTCAATTCAATCATAAAACACATTCTGGACCTATTGGAATCATCAAATCGCCAATATGAGGTCGTTTAGAACGAAAGTTGACCGTGGTCAAACATAGCTTCCTTAAAGCTCATAAATTAAACCAAAGCTTCAAATCACTACCGAACACCTTGGGATCCCTGCAAACTACCCAAATAAGTCATAAATAACCATCTAGAACTACCTGAGCTTTCAGAACCCAAATTTGAGCTCGTTAACCTGAAATGTTGACTTTGGTCAAATCTGTCAAACTTCAAACCTTCCAAAAATTGAAAATCTTATCCAATCATCATTGGATCATCTTGGAAATTGTGTCATCCATCTCCACAAGTCATAAGTAACAAAATAAGGATACAAAATGGTTCAACCTAGTGAAATGGATCAACAATCACAAAGTGACCATGCGTGTTGTTACACTTCCAAGCTTGCTTAATAATTGTGCTTCCTGAACTTCTAGATACCCTGCATCTATGGAAGGGATAGGGAATTATGCTGAACGTACAAACTTTAACCATTATTTCTATCATGGGGGAACATTCATAGGGCTTAGACTAAGGAATTATGAGCACGAATCATTCAAGAAATCTAAGTTTTATATAACATGATTTTATGAGTGATAATGCAAATCTTAAAGACTGAGTCCACAGAGTTGAGCATGCTGAGAGACATGAGTTTACATAAATAACGAGGGTCATGTCATGAAGCTGAGATTTATGGAATCATGGAAGAAGACCTTCTATACATACAAGACACTNATGAGTTTACATAAATAACGAGGGTCATGTCATGAAGCTGAGATTTATGGAATCATGGAAGAAGACTGGAATCACCATATCAAGTAGTTACTTCTCATTCTATGAATCTAAGTACAAACCCACGTAAGAAGTACTTGGAACATAAACATGGGCACAACAAGTTCACATACGACATGAGTAGAGTATAACATAGACTAAAGTAAGGAAGGACACCTAAATAAGCGTGGATCGATCTCCCATAGTTACTGATCATGTACCTTCACAATTCAAACTCAAGACTTGAACTGGTCCTTCACCTTATAATATCCCCCTTAGCTTAAAGGTCATCATTCTGAGGGTTGGATCCCTTTTTAAGGCTAGGAAAAAATCACTATCTTTTGACTTCCCGTTCGCCTCTAAGACTATCACGGATGGCTTCATACTTAACCTGTCGTACTCCCCCACTCTTTTGGTTCCTTACTTCAAGTTCACAAATTCTTCTACCTTAGCTTCTGTTAACTCCTATTGGGAGAAATAATTTGAGAGCGTCTCTTATTCCACTGACTGGTGTTATGCTTTGGAGTTTGTGAATACACGAGTTAGAAGGATAGAAAGATATTTCATCGCACGACATGGATCATGAAAGAAGGGAACATTTACTAAACATCTCGTAGCCTCTTCTACATAAGTGTGGCGCACATCACACCCATGAAAAAGACTCTACTTTATGCGGCTTTCGGACACCCCAGGAAACCCTTCAAAACCTAATGCTCTGATACCAAATTTGTCACGCCCCGAACATAGGCTCGAATCAGGACATGGGACAAAGAACCCTGAAAGGCTCCAAGTCGACCCATGGCATGAACATGAAATCAAAATTCAACATAGTCAAGAGTAATTCTAACATATGTTCATAAGAGGAAGTCTGATAATAATATAACATCTAAATACATGATACATACGGATAAAACTGAATACATGTTATGTCTAAAAAGAATCTACTTCTGACGAGTTGATGGGACAAGATCCCAACTAACTCACTAAAGTGTAAAACTTAAAAGTAATACAAATGATAAATAGGAGCCCTCGAGAGATGCAGAGTCACCAACTGAGACTGGAAAATACTAGTGCTGAGAGTCTGGCTAATAGCGGGACTGAGCCTAAATATCTTAGCCTGTATCATGAAACGATACAATATAGAGTATGTGGTCAGTACTTGGAATGTATGAGTATACAAGTAAGTAAAAACAGATAGTAAAAATACATAAAATTTCATAAGAGAAGGACAATATGATCGTAATGTATATACCATAATGTAAACATAAGGCTCGAGGTTTTCCAAACACTCGTAAACTAACCATAATAATAATCATAAGAGAAAAGATTTATTGAACATGAATTTAGCCAAAGTGCATAATCATAAGCATGCGTAAATCATGAGTAACAGTGGGAGATTCTTATAACCGACAGACCCTATATGAGCGCACAAGGAGCCCGACCTATAAATCCCTAGTCGAGAGGGTGTTTGTACCTTTACAAGGATTGAACTATGAAGGGCGTGATATCACGCATGAAAGGCCCAATTGGGGTAAAAGGCGACAATCGCAAGGGAGGTCCCATCATAATCTATGGTGGGGCGTAGTTCTATAATTCGGGGAAAAAGCTGGGCCCCGAACCTACTCGGTGTTAAAAACTACTCCCAAAAAATATATAGTGCTCATAGGATAATATACACGAGATTCATGGGATAGTTAAATCATTATAATCATAAGCATGCTTGTTAATACGTGATCTGGCCATGAAATAAGGCCCCTGAGTCGGCCATAATCATAAATTCATAAATCATGAGATTCATACATGCTTGTAAAATATTTGTACTTGATAGTCATAAATCATGATGAGAATTTAAGAGAAATCATACCATTAATCATAAATCATAGTCGGCTAAATAGGATCAAGATCATAATGAAATCATAACTTGATTTTTCTTAAAAACATGCATAATTGGGCATAATTTGATTTAAATCTGAATCTATAAATTTATATTCAAAATAGTTATAAAATCTTCCCATAGATCATAAAACATTATTTAATACATGAAAGGAATTGATCCATAGATAGATCATAGAGAATTTCACAAGAATTAGAATAAACCCCATAGATCATGAAACTTGAATCTAGAATTGAAATTTATGGAATTGTGAATAAAATAGGGCATGAGAGTTAAAGGAACTCTCATTCATAGCCTCACATACCTTGTTGATGATCCCATGACTTTCCTTGAAGAGTCCAAGAAGATTTGAAGAGGTTGAAGAAGAACCCTAGTTCCTTTCTTGAGAGAAAATCAAACTATTGATCTTCTGGAGAGAGTAAGAATTTAGGCTAGGTTAATCCCTTTAATCTGACCTTAAGGAAGAACAAAAAAGGTCAATCAGGAGTTAGAAGCATAGGAGTTTACCAAAATACCCCCAAACTGCCAAAAAAGACCTAGAATTGGCAGTTCCAACGACCAACAGGGCCCTACAACGAATCGTACTGAGGTTCGTTGTTTGGTTCTGGTATTGTTTTCTTGCTATTTTCTATAGTAAGCCTCGAGTCTGACCTTAGGAATATTTGGGGTGTTACAGCGGGTTGGCATCGGCTAAACACCGGTTCTTCAAAGGTGAGGCCGTCTAACGAAGGGTAAAAGGGTCCAAAAAGGTCTCCAAAGCATCTAAAAGCTTAAAGGGCAATTGGGGGAATTTGTACACAAGAAAGTATAGATATTAGATAGCTTTCATTGGACACTACAGATATTTAGATAGCTTTCATTGTACATCAATCACTCATTCATCATTCATTCATCATCTTTTCTTTCATAGAACAATAGAAATTGTAGATTTCTCTCAACATAGAATTGAAAGTTCTTCTTTTTGAGGAATACCCCTTTATAGGGGATTTCCACCATTGTTGAAAACCCTGTGAAGAAATCGGATGAACACATATTGTGAATGCTGAGAAAGTTATTTAGGTATCTTCTATCTCACTAAATATGTAAATCCAAATTGCTAGCTAGGGGTGTATGCATGGTGGGTTTGAATGTATGAATGAGTATTGATGAATTGATTTTAAATTCTCATTGTAACTTAGATCTGTTGTCTTCTCCCAAGTTTTAGTTGTAAAAATTGATGTTTGTAAACATGAATTTTGTTTTACTTTTCTTGCTTTTTCTTAAGAGAGAAAGGTGAGAATTGGGTGAGAATATAATGGTGAGGAATTGGAGTGTTTGTATTTGGGATTGAGCTAGAGATATTCAATACCCACATCTTCAATCCATTAAAGGTCAAGGCTCATAGCTAGTCCTTCCTCAAGCTTTTGTGATTGATATTTTGAATTTGGCCTTGAGATTTGAGAAAACCCAAGGCATAAATATTCTTATGGTTGAAAAACAAGAGAATGTGGTTTATCCACAACTATCTAAACTGAATTTGAATTTAAAAGCAATGAAGTAACCCATGCTAGTTGTTTAACCATGCAAAGCACATCCCTAGATAATTCACTTGAGAATGCAAAAATTAGAGTTCCGCTTATTAGTCTTAGCTTAGAATTAGATAGTTATATTCCTTTAATTTCCCCCCAAATTTTACTTTTCAAATGTTGAACAATGATGCACTCTAGTTTGAGTTAGTTTATAACTCTTCAATTATCGACTCAATTCTCTATGGGATTGGACCCCGACATCCATCAGGATATATGTTTTGATACAATAACCATTTACGCTCTTTCGTAAAAGAAGAGTGTATTTTGGATGTTATCACATACTTATGTTGAATTTTTTATTGATATTGATTGGGCCGAATATAAAATTGATAGAATATCTACTATAGGTTATTGTGTCTTTGTTGGAGGAAACCTAATAGCGTGGAGGAGTAAGAAGCAAAGTGTTATATCTCGATCCAGTATTGTATCTGGGTACAGAGCTATGCCATAGACTACATGTGAGACTTTATGGATATATTATTTTTTTAATTGAAATTAGATTGAAACATGAGACACCGGAAAAACATTAGAGTAATAATCAAGTTGTTGTTTGTATTTCCTCAAATCTGGTATATTATGAAAGAACAAAAAATATTGAGGTTGACTACAATTTTATTAGTGAGATAATAATGTCCAAAATATATCCTTCATGCAAAGAATATATACGGCCAAAGTATCAAATCAAGTAACCCGACATGTGTTAGGGTCCAATCCCACAAGAGCTAGTGAATGATAGTTACAAGTGTTGGTTGAGAAATTGAAGTTAGCTTGCACCACATAGAGTTAACATAAAAACAAATAAATTGGGGGGAATTGGATTTTGTAGTGAAATATGTTTGGTAATTTAGTGGAATAAAATAGCAAGATCATCAAGGTTGTCAACAGGAATGTGAAAGACTAGAGGTGTGGTGTAGATTATATACTAACTAGATAGGAACATGCTAGGTCATCTTATAAGTTTAATTAGTGTAAATAATCTCAGAAAGTGGGTAATTGCATCTTTTCAGCCTTATAACTACCTCTTACTAGAATTTTGTCAAACCTCTAGCCACTATTTAGCTCAACTCTATTAGATTTGGATAAGTAACTGCACTAATTTCTAGCTATTAGCTACTAATGAGGAGTGAGACTGTTGTTTTAGCTATTTCTAGCCCAATTTTACAATCTCTCATCCATACCCACTATTAAATTCTCTTTCAATACTTAATTATTCTTTTTTAAGCAACAATCAAGGAAGAATAAAAGACCCGTATCATAATCAATGGATCTTCCTTTATAGAATAAAGAGAATCTAACAGATTTACACTTATTTAAACAATATGAAGATGACTCTAGCAATACCCACTCTAATCAAGTATTCGTCATCGCACACCTCTAGTTAATGATTTAGCTACTCGTGATTAAGAAATTCAAAAGCACATTCATCAATAAACACATTGAATTTAATAACAAGTATAGTAAAATAAAATTCACAAATAGTCTCCAACAATGGTTGTACCTTACTATAAGAAGAAGAAGAAGTAGAGAAGACTACTTTTTCAAAGGATACCACTCAAAATCCCCTTTTCTCTACTAAGATAATATTCTAAAGCTAAGAAAGGAAAAACTGATGTGATATGGTCTTCTCTCTCTATCCCCTAGTACACAGTACTTTCTCTAGTATTTATATTTAAAAATATAGGGCATCATCTATCTCCTTTTTGTGCTGGACAATTTTACCCCTGACCATCATTCTAGGATCGGCAGAGACACCGGTGATTCTCCTGTTCAATTCCGTGAACCGCAGGGTATCTTATCTTGGCCATCACTCATCTCCTGTGAGCATCGGCATTTCATCCGGCATTAAAAAGATCTCAATCCGTGAACGACTAGGTCTTTGTTCTTCATTCCAGAAAATTGGGTCTATTTCGATAACTGGACAGGCGAGTCGCCATTGGCAACTCGCGGTTCGCCGATGGAAATTTTCCTTAGAGGCAGCTTGGTGTCGGAATAGGGCGTCTTAGCTGGTATTTGGGATTTGGTGGGTCCACTCTTAACATCAATTCTGAGATAAATTCGTACCTCGACCAGCGCTGCATCGCAATTCATCGAAACATACCGGTGTTCCGCTGCTTTACCTTTCCTTTTTTGGGTATTTGTGCCCAGTTCTCAATTTCTTAATTGGTGACTTACCAGCGGGTCAAAAATTGGATCGGCGATCCGCCGACCCGCTGCTTAGGCGCCAAAACTTTAGGTATTCTGTGTTACATCGGCGACCCACTAGCAGTCCACGGTTATTCATCGACATTTCACCGATGGGTCCGCCGGTCTATTGATCCAAGACCTAGCCTTCTGTTTGCACTCATCTTGAAACGGCGATTTGTGCTTCTGGATCGGTGAATCGATTGTTCAGCATAGGTCCTCTCATTTTTTTTCTTCCTTTGTTCCTCACTTCATAGATCCTACAAAAACAAAAACAACAAAGACATAAAAGCAATTCACTAAACACTTGGGTTGCCTCCCAAGAAGCTCCTTAGTTAATATCGTGGCACGATGTAGATTTAATTCAACAGCTCTTTTTCGATGGATCATCCTCCAAATATGTCTCCTTCATCTCCAAACCTTTGTCCTCCTCCTCGTTTTGCAACACCCGTATTACCTTGCATTCAGGGGGAGTTTCAGCTGATGGACACACCTTGAAGGTGACTTCCTCACTTCCAACTCTGAATTTTAGCTCCCCAAGCTCCACGTCAACCACAGCTCTCCCCGTCGCTAGAAACGGTCTTCCCAAAATAATAGGTACCTCCACATCCATTTTGCATTCAAGGATAACAAAATCAGCAGGTAGGATGAACATATCCACCCTTACCAACACATCTTCTAACACCCCCACTGGTTTTTTATGGACCTATCCGCCATCAGCAACCTCATCGTCGTAGGCTTTGTGCTTCCAAGTCCCAACTTCTTGAAAATGAGTAGGGCATTAAATTTATGTTGGCACCAAGATTGCATAGAGCTTTTTAAAACACACTTATCCCAATTGTACAGGGGATTGTGAAAGCTCTCGAGTCTTCCCACTTGGGGTCAAGGTTACTCATTATTATTGCACTACAATGGTGCGTTTTCTCCTTACTACTACATCAACCACCTTCTTCTTCTTCAGTAATTCTTTCATGAACTTCACATATCTTGGCATTTGGAGAAGAGCATCCACCAACAGTATATTGATGGAAAACTTTCTAAACATCTCAACGAATTTGCTGAACTGCTCATCCTTCTTTTTCTTGGCCAACCATTGTGTATAAGGAGCTGAGACTCTTGCTTCAACCTTGTCATCAATTGGAGCCTTCATGCCCGCCTCATCGTTATCAGTATGTGAGAGTATTTCATCATCCTTCCCCTCTCCTTCCTCTTCAATCTTTTCCTCACTCCTTGGAGTTTTTGGCATCTCGTCGAATTCATTTTCATCATCTGATTTTGGGTCATTAACCTCTTAAGGCTTCACCAGTGCATCTCCAATCGCTTTGCCACTCCTACTGACAATAGCCATGCATTGACTATCTTTCTTTGGATTCGGCACTATGTCACTAGGAATTGTACCCTTCATTCGGAGGTTCATTTGAGCCGACATGTGATTCATTTGGGCTTCCAAATGCTTGATGGAGCTGAGTGTGAGCTCACTTCTTGGGCAAGGTTAGACACCTCCCCTCTTAACTCTTTGACCCTGCTCTCGGTTCATTCTACTTTCTTTAGGACTCTTGATAGCATTTCTTCAATTTTTGAACTACCCGCGTCACCCACACCCGATTGACTGTGGGAGTTTCCAACTTTTGGAGTGGGAACATAGGGGTTTGACCTCTAATGATGGTGATCACCCTCTTGATTTTGCTTCCTATTTCCCCATCTTTCATTTCTTTCGGGCCACCCCTGCGATCACAATTTCTCCAACCTTGATTTTCATCCCTTAGGAAACAAGGGCCATGATTTGTTCTGTGGAATTTAGGTCGAGGACCTCCCATTTGGTTTCCCATGTATCGAAATTCTTCCTCATATCTTGGTGGTGACGATTCCCCATCATATTGCAAAGGACCTTGCATACCAGTAACGACCCGAATGTACACCCAGATCGTAGAAACGAGACAAGGGACCCCGAGAGACCCCAAGTCGACCCATGGCACATGCATACGTCTAATCTCATTTAATAAAGTGGAATACTTAGCATAAAACATAATGGAAACGTAATCTTAGTATAACAACCGAAAATACTAGAAATATACATAAACTGAGTTCTACATCTTGTCAGAAAACCTCTACTACATAAGATGGGTTGATGGGACAAAATGCCCAACAAACCCGAATAGTACAAAAACATAAGATAACATTAGAGTCTATCAAACTGCCCTCAAAACATGAGAACTCACCAATAAGCTGAGAACGTAAGCTGAGATGGACTAAGGATGAGCATGCGCCTAAGGTCCAGACCCTGTATCGTGAAACGATACAGCATAAAAGGTATGTGGTCAGTACGTTGAATGTACCGAGTATGCAAGGTAAGAAAAACGGACATTTAAAAGTAAAGTAAAACTCATAAGTAAAAGTAGGTGAAGGACATCATGCATATATCATAAACTCCGTAAGAAAATATAAGGCTCAAGGCTTTCAAGTCATTCATAATCATAATCGTAAGTAAACATTATCAAAAGATAAATTGAGCCAATGACATAAATATAACAATGCATAAAACATGCGGAATAATGGGAGGACTCGTCATAACTGACACCATCATGGTAGAGCCTTTCATGATGCCCCAACTATCTCACTCAAGTGGGCAGAACCGACCCTTGCTTTCCACGAAAGGGTCATGCATTAGGCGTGATATCACATTTGAGGGGATCATTATCAATAAATCATATCATTAGAAACCCCTGGTGGCACATGGTTATGAGATACTGGCGTGGTCCTTTGAACGACGGGCTGCTCGGTGCTAGACACGGCTCCCAAAAACATGCATATAGGCTCATACGTAAATCAATAGCATCATGCATTAAGATTCATTGGCTAAAATATAACATTTATAATCATTGATCCCATTTTAAAACAATCTTAGACAAGAATAAAAGGCCCTTTGATTCGGCCGACATCATAAATCGATAAATCATGTAATTAATTCATAAATTGTAAATCATCCTTCAACATGCGGGCATTGGCTAATACTTGGACATACTCAATTCTTTTAAAAATATGCTCATGCACATGGGTAACTTGAAAACATGCGTCTCGATCATCAATAAACTCAAAATATTGAATATTCATCATAAATCATAACTTTCATAAACCTTCATCAAATGGGAATTTTAGATTTAAAAATATTGAAACATAATTTTAAAGGAAATAATATAAACCTGCCCATCACTCATAATTCAATAAATAAAACTCAATCAAATCAAACCCATGAAGAGAAATCACATTTTCATGAATTTGGGTAAAACCCCATGGATTTGGATAGGGGGATTCATGATTAAATTCGAAATTTGGGCATGGGTGTGAAAGGATTCACCCATTCTAAACCCTACATACCTGGGGACACGTGGTTCTTTCCGTTGAAAGCCCAAGATGGAAATATGGAGAATTTGAGGAAGAACGCCTGAACCACCTTCTACTCCCCTCTCTAACTCTTGCATGGATAAATGAGGCCTAACTTGGACAAATCCCCCTTAAACGAACCTATTCCGACCTTAAAACGACATAGTTTAGGCCTTAGGAGATTAGGAAATTACGAAAAGTCCCTTACTAATTTGCAGAAAATACCTGCCAGGTAATCCTAATGGGTGACATGAGGACTCGTAAGGACGGGCAATGACTCGTCGGGTCGCCCGTCAAGTACACTGCCTCATCCTCAGTTGAAATTCCCTAGGCTTGCTCACGAACCACCTCACGAGTCGTTGGGACTGACCATGACTCGTGGGGTCCCATCTGTTAGGTACATTGGTCAGACCTCCTATTAAATCATCAATCTCACTCCCCGGTAGAACTGACGACTCGTGGTAGCTGACCACGAGCCGTTCCCACACCCGTGGGGACCTCCACTCACAACCCGATAGGGACCAACATTGCGGGGACTGAGTTTCCCTTTCTTTCCGAACCGCATGACTCCCTTCATGGGAGATACCTTTAGTAATACCCAGTCGTCCACATCAAACTCCAGATCCCTTCTCCTTACATCAGCATATGATTTCTGGTGACTCTGACCGGTTTTCAATCGGTTCCTTATCAACTGAACCTTTACCATCACCTCGTGAATCAAATCTGGCCCTATTATAGAGGCCTCACCAACCTCAAACCATCCAATAGGTGATCTACACCTCCACCCATAAAGAGCCTCGAATGGTGCTATCTGGATACTAGAGTGACAGGTGATATTATAAGCAAACTCGATTAAGGGAAAATGACTATCGCAACTACCTTTGAAATCCATAAGACATGTCCTCAACATATCCTCGAGGGTCTGTATGGTTCGTTCTGCTTGGCCGTCTATTTGCGGGTGGAAGGTTGTACTAAGCTTAACTTGACTCCCAAGTCCCTTTTGAAAAGACCTCCAGAACTGGGAGGTAAATTGAGTATTTCGGTCTGAAACAATAGAAAAGGACACTCCATGAAGTCTAACCAACTACCGAATATATAATTTGGCATAATCATCCGCTGAATCCGTGGTTTCGACCGGTAAGAAGTGTGCAGCCTTGGATAACCTGTCGACCACCACCCAATGGGAGTTGTATTGCCGGCGAGTACCAGGTAGACCTGTAATGAAATCCATGTTAATTTCTTCCCACTTACAAGTGGGGATGCTGATATCCTAAAGTACAGCTCCCACCCTTTGGTGCTCGACCTTCACTTGCTGACAGTTTGGACATCTGGCTATGAACTCTGTGATATCCTTCTTCATGCCATCGCACCAATATATTTCGCACAAGTTCTTATACATCTTTGTGGATCCCGGGTGAATAGAATATTTGGTGCCATGTGCCTCATGCAATATCCGAACCCTCAAATATTCGACGTCCAAAACACATAGTTGACCCTGGTACCGTAGCAAACCATCTCTCCCTTGGGAGAAAACCTCCACCTTTTGACTCCGCATTGCCTCCTTCAGCTTCCTCAAAACCAGATTTTCATCTTGCCTAGATTTGACATCAACCACCAAGGACAATTCTGATCCATTTTGCATAACAGCGCCGCTGTCGGTCGAGTCGACCAATCTAACTCCCAACCTCGCAATTCGATGGACATCTTTGACCAACTCCTTCCTTCCCTCATCCACGTGGGACACACTCTCCATAGAGATCCTACTAAGCGTATCCGCAACCACATTAGCCTTGCCCGAGTGGTAGAGAACACTCATGTCGTAGTACTTTTGTAACTCCAACCACCTTCTTTGCCAAAGATTGAGTCTTTCTGCGTGAACACATATTGCAGGCTCTTGTGATTTGTGAACACGTCCACATGGACCCCATACAAGTAATGACGCCATATCTTCATTGCGATCACTACCGCAGCCAACTCAAGATCACGGGTTCGGTAATTCTTTTCATGAACCTTTAACTGTAGAGAAGCATATGATATCACTTTTCTACGCTGCATTAACACACATCCCATTCCGACTCTCGAAGTATCACAATATACAACAAAACCATCGGTACCCTCGTGTAAAGTCAACAATGGTGCTAAAGTGAGTCGGGTCTTCAACTCTTGGAAGCTTTTCTCACAAGCATCCGACCATTGGAACTTCACCTTTTTTGAGTCAACTTGGTCAACGGGGCTGCAATTGATGAAAAGCCCTCAACAAATCTTCGGTAGTAGCCTACTAAGCTTAAGAAACTCCGAATTTCTGAAGGATTCACCGGTCTGGGCCAATTCTTCACCACCTCGATTTTCTTGGAATCTACCCTTAAGCCTTCACTTGATACCACATGACCCATAAATGCCACCGAGTTTAGCCAAAATTCAAACTTGCTAAACTTTGCATACAGCTAACGATCCTTGAGGGTTTGGAGCACTATTCTTAAATGAGTGGCATGCTCCTCCTCGTTGCGTGAGTATACCAAGATGTCAACAATGACCATAATCACAAGCATGTCAAAATATGCCTTGAACACCTGGTTCATTAGATCCATAAAAGCTGCAGGGGCATTGGTTAGTCTGAAAGACATAACAACAAATTCATAGTGACCATACCGTCCTGAAAGCAGTCTTTGGGATGTCACTCTCCCGAACCCTTTGCTGGTGATACCCGGACCTGAGATCAATCATGGAGAAGCACTTGGCACCCTGAAGCTGATCAAACAAGTCATCGATCCTAGGTAAGGTGTACCTGTTCTTGATGATAACTTTGTTCAACTGCCGATAGTCAATAAACATGCAAAGGGAACCGTCCTTCTTTCGAACAAATAGAACTGGTGCACCTCATGGAGACTAGCTCGATCTAATGAAACCCTTTTACAACAAGTCCTTCAACTGTTCTTTTAATTCCTCTAGCTCGGCTAGAACCATTCTGTAAGGAGGAATAGAGATAGACTACACATCGGGTAAGAGATCAATGCCGAAGTTGATTTCCCTTGCAGGGGGAACACCTAGAAAATTGTCGGGAAAACATTTGGATACTCACACACCACCGGTACTGATTGAATAGTCGGGGTCTCGGACTCAACATCACTACCCTAACTAGATGATACATGAAACCTTTAGAGATAATTTTCCTGGCCTTAAGATATGAAATAAACCGACCGACTGGTACAGCGGAATTACCCTTCCATTCCAAAACTTACTCACCCGAAAATCAGAATTCCACTGCACGGGTCCTACAATTAATCGAAGCATAACATGCAAGCAACAAATGCATACCCAAGATAATATAAAATTCCTTCATGGAAAACTCTACTAGGTCCGCAGAGGTAACCTTATGCAACACCATAATGGGGCAACCTCTATACACCCGCCTAGCTACCACAGATTCACCGACTGGGGTACATACGGAGAACGGTTCCGACAGAATTTCAGGACTAACTTCAAAACTACTAGAAATATAAGTGGTCACAAAACACAAAGTAGCTCCTGGATCTAACAAGCCATAAGCATCAATATGGAAGACTTGCAACATACCCGTGACCACATCTGGCGAAGCCTCCTACTCTTGGCGAGGCACTAGGGTATAAAATCTTTTTCGGCACTAACCACCTGCTGAACTTGTGGAGGAACCCTACTGAGGGGGTCGTGCTACTAGAGCGAGAGAACTGGCTATAGAACAAGCATCCGCACCGACCAGGCACCTCCCGGGATGATTTTTGTCGCATCTCGCACAAGCTGGGAAAGTGCACTCCACCTGCATGCTACCATGATCCCTCGAGGTTGTAGCCCTGCTCCTTTGGTCTCCCCTAAACCTGCATGGCGTGATGGCCGATGATGGAGCTGGAGCAATGGACTTGTGCTGGGACTGCTAACGTGGTCCACCCCCTAACCTTGTCTGAGAAACCCCATAGCTGTCGGTCCTGGCCCTCTTTGCCCCTCTCTGCCTTCTGTAGACCGACTCCATCTGCTACGTATGCAATACAATACGAGGAATGTCAATGTCCCAGTGAAGCATGGAGATCCGGCAATCTTTGTCCAAGTAATCTTCTACTCCATGCAAAAAGAGGCTCACCCGAGCCCGCTGATCCGCCACCAATTTCGGAGAATATTTAGATAACCGGGTGAACTCCAATGCATACTCTTAGAAAAACATGTTACCATGCTTCAGATTAACAAACTCGGCCTCCTTGAGCTCCCTCATCTCCCGAGGGAAGAACTGATCCATGAATGCAGTGTGACACTTATCCCAACCTATCAGTCCTGCAACCGCCTCTTTGGTATCTCTCCATTGCTTAAACCATATATGTGCTACCACCTTTAACTAGTAGGAGGTCAAGTCACACATTCCCCATTGTTCACCCCCATAATCTGAGTGATTTTCATAATCTCCTTTGTAAAATGATGTGGATCCTCGTCCACCTTTGGCCCCATGAACTCCGGAAGGCTCATCCTCAAGAAATCCCTCACCCTAGCTGCCGCTGCATTCCCATTTTGAGAGAAATGCACCACTTTCTGATTCTGGACTTGGGCAGTCATGGTCTATGCCAACATCTGAATTGCCGCCCTAAACTCAGCATGGGCGGCTGGCTCTGGCATGTGCTCCTCATGAATGGGTGGAGCTGGCTGATGCTCACCATCATGGGCACCTTCATGATCATTACCATTTCCATTTCTCCTAGTGTTTACTCGACGTGGAGGTATGATTCTGCAAACACAAATAGCATGAATTAGAGGAGTAAAGGACGTTCATCGAATGACATATATCATGAAAGAAGGGAATATTCTTAAACATCTAGTAGCCTCTTCGTCATAAGTGTGGCACGCTTTACACCCATGAAAAAGACTCTACTTAATGCGGCTTTCAGACTCCCTAGGACACATCAAAACCCATGGCTCTGATACCAAATTTGCCAAGACCTGAACGTACACCCAGATCGTAGACACGAGACAAGGGACCCCGAGAGACCCCAAGTCGACCCATGACACATGCATACATCTAATCTCATTTAATAAAGCAGAATACTTATCATAAAACATAACGGAAATGTAATCATAGTATAATAACCAGAAATACTAGACATATACAAAAACTGAGTTCTACATCCTTTCTGAAAGCCTCTACTACATAACATGGGTTGATGGGCCAACATCCCCAACTAACCCGAACAGTACTGAAACATAAGATAACATAAGAGTCTGTAAAGCCGCCCTCGGAACATGAGGACTCACCGATATGCTGAGAACGTAAGATGAGATGGACTAAGGATGAGGATGCACCTGAGGTCCAAACCCTGTATCATGAAACGATACAACATAGAAGGTATGCGGTCAGTACGTGGAATGTACTGAAAATGAAAGGCAAGAAACATGGATATTAAAAAGTAAAGTAAAACTCATAAGTAAATGTAGGAGATGGACATCATGCATACATCATAAACTCCATAAGAAAACATAAGGCTCAAGGATTTCAAATCATTCATAAAGTGTCATAATCATAATCGTAAGTAAACATTATCAAAAGATAACTTGATCCAATAACATAAATATAACAATGCATAAAACATGCGGAACAATGGGAGGACTCTTCATAACCAACACCATCATGGTAGAGCCTTTCATGATGCCATAACTATCTCACTCAAGTGGGCAGAGCCGATCCTGGCTTGCCAGGCAAGGGTCATGCATTAGGCATGATATCACATTTGAGGGGATCATTATCAATACATCATATCATTAGAAACTCATAGTGACACGTGTTTATGAGACACCTGCATAGTCCTTTGAACGCCGGGCTACTCCGTGCTAGACACGGCTCCTAAAAACATTCCTATAGGCTCATACTTAAATCAATAACATCATGCATTAAGATTAATTGGCTAAACTATAACATTTATCATCATTGATCCCCTTAAAAACATGATTAGCCAAGAATTAGAGGCCCTTGTCATCGGCCGACATCATAAATTGATAAATCATATAAGTCATTCATAAATCGTAAATCATCCTTTAACATGCGGGCATTGCCCAATACTTTGACATACTCAATTTTTTCAAAAATATGCTCATGCACATGGGTAACTTGAAAACATGCTTCTCCATCATCAATAAACTCAAAATATTGAATATTCATCATAAATCATAACTTTCAGAAACCTTCATCAAATGGACATTTTAGATTTAAAAAGATTGAAACATAATTTTAAAGGAAATAAAAAAAAACTTGCCCATAATTCAATAATTAAAACTAAATCAAATCAAACCCATAAAGAGATATCACATTTTCATGCATTTGGGTAAAACCCCATGGATTTGGATAGGGGGATTCATGATTAAATTCAAAATTTGGGCATGGGTGTTAAAGGAGTCTCCCATTCTAAACCCTACATACCTGGCGACACTTGGTTCATAATTTCACTTGAAATCCTAGGATGGAAATTTGGAGAATTTGAGGAAGAACACCTAAATAACCTCGTAGTCCCCTCTCTAACTCTTTCATGCATAAATGAGGCCTAACATGGACTAATCCCCCTTAAAAGAACCTATTCCGACCGTAAAAATACATAATTTAGGCCTTAGGAGATTAGAAAATTATGAGATGGCCCTTACTAATTCACAGAAAATAACTGGCAGGTGACCCTAACGGATGACCTGTGATATCTCCCAAATTAAACCTCATAATTGAGATATAAACGGTCGATTGTCAAATATGAAACACAACGAAGGTTGAGGTCGATCCCACAGGGAATATGGTAAGAACTTAGGTTAATGCGAATAACTATTACTATTTATTTAGTTATTTCCAAAGGGGGAAAATATAGAATAATGACAAAAGTAAAATTAATGAATGCTTGTATCAAGTTTTGTTTGTATTCAATTTATGACTAGACTAGGATTGTGTTCCTTAAGATTTCATAACCACAAGGCTTATATACTAGTGATCTATTCCGGTGTTTAACATGAAATATTTGTAAGTTAGGTTCACCTAAATGGTTAGTCCCCTATCTAGATGATTTTCACCGTGCAACTTGGTCTGTATACGGGTGTACTTTAGTTGACCCTTACCCTTAATATCGGATTAGTAATCCCTAGACAAGTTCAAGCTATTAGATAAGGGTTGGTAGCCTAAAATCTCCGTTGTTAATCCCTTTTCTCATTATTTACTTCCTTGATTCGATAAGTAAGAATAAGGCAAGTCCTAATGTTTGCAACCGTCAAGTATCAATCAAAACAAAGGGAAAAACAATACATGAATAACACCCCGTTCAAGAATCACTAGTATTTTTACCTCTGTGTGTTAATTAATCTTGATTCCCACAAACCTAGTTTATGGTTTTAGCTACTCATGTGTTTTTATTTCAATCACAAAATATAGAATAAATCATAATTGCAACTTACAAAGTATTGTAGAATAAAAACCAAGCAGATTGAATAAAATTCTAATGTTGCTTTCGTTTCTTGAATCAAGAACAATTGTATGAAAATTCTCTCAAGAATATCCTCGTAATATCGTTCAAGATCCTCCCTCAATATCGGCTAAAAATCCTTCCAGAAATCATCTCTTAAAAACCTAAATTGAGTATTTATAGTTCAAAGAAATCCTTTTCCTAAAAAAATCTTGAAACAAGGTCGGCAGTGGCAACGGGCTAGGTGACGGGTCATTAAGCCTTCTTACAAGTTGTTCCTTGCTCAAAGAAGTCGTCCTCAGCAACATATACAGGCTTGGCAATAGGTTACCTAACGAATCATTGTGCCTAAGCACGAGTCATTAGGTCCCTCGTGGACTGACACCTATCAAAATCCAGTGCACTTCACGGATAGCTCCAGTGGCCTGCCAATGAGTCGTTCCTTCATGTTATGACTCGTGATGTCTCTCGTCAACTTCACTAGACACTTGGTTGAAATTTTCTCTTCAAATCCTAACGGTTAACCTCACGACTCGTTACCAGGTTTAAAGAGTCATTCCTCCAACTCGTCAAGTGCACTATTTCAGTTCTTCAAAACTTCATCTTTTTGCCCACGCCTCACGCGACGGGTCATGCCTCCTGCCAATGACTCGTTGAGTGCCTCGCAGTCACCTTTCAGTTGTTTTTATCATTAATTCGACCAAAATCATTTCTAGGCCTATTTTCCTGCACATTAAGCACAAAATACCTTATACCCATATAAACGTACCTAGAATGTGCATAATTTCTTAGTTTTAAACGTCGAAAGTGTTGTAAAATCATAGCACATCAACACCCTCAACTTAGAACTTTTTTATGTCCTCAGGCAAAAACAAAATAAAATAAAACAATCTACTTCAGAACTTAAATTGGAAAAACATTAGGAAACTTACAAAGGTCATTTTTATACATCAAAATCAAATTTTCTAACCCCTCCCTCATCGTTTCAACTCAAAAGACTATGCATATGAAAAATTTTTAACCATAACACAGAGGAATCGAAACATGGAAAAATATTGTCACCTGCAACCACGAACATAAATCTATAACACTGTCCCAGACAATTTGCAGACGATTTTGTTGACCAAGTACTGTCACCTCAAAGAAGTCCCACACTCACACATGTTTGTATGATTAATTCGGTATATTTCTCTTGGGACTACGTAAGATCCACTCACTCTCACAAAGAAATTTGAATTATGTGCATACAATACCATAGGTTTGCCTTTACTTTCAATGCCTCAATTTTCGGACAAATAACTAGGATCACTATAGGACATTCTCAGCTTGTAACGTAGGCTCGGGCTTGGGTATGGTACATATGGATTTTAGTAGCTCAACCCTCCTTGGAACTACGCCTTTTTACTCCAATTTTTACCGTTATTTCTATTTTCTCCCTTTTTCCTTTTTTCTGCTTTATCTTTTATTTACTTTAGACACTACGGATGCGGTTACTTTTTATTCAACAAAAACTTATTGATGTCACACATTATTTTTCTTTTCTCTTCTTGCTTTTTGATAACAATTTTTTTTGTCTTTTCATCATGCATACCGCACCCGCTCTTTTTCCTTTTGTTTCATTACCCAACTTTACTTCCACCCAAATCTTCTTACTTACTCCTATCATCACCACCCTCAACTTAGGTGATTTTCCTGAGTTGCAGTTCACAATGTCCAAGGAGGGACCAGGGCCATTCATTCATAATGAAATCAGGCAGGTGAATTAGTGTAAATGAAAAGAAAGATCAATTTAAGCTCAAACATTTGGATCAAGGGATTTTTGTTCACTTTGGTAGGTCTTTTAGGCTAAAGTGGACTCATAAATCAATATGTCCTTCGATCCTTTCCAAGTTTCTTATCCTCTATCTCGGTACGACTTACCATGCAAGTTCTAGATTGATACACACAACTGAATTTAGCTATCAGACCTCACTTCACACATAGCACAGGTCAACATCATCAATTCTACTAATCGGTAGCTCAGGTACAACCATACAATGGTAAACAAGTTCACAGTTCCAATGCATGCAAAGATTCAAAAAGGTCATAATTGTCAACTCTCACATATACATATACAAATTGTTTCGGAGGGGTGTCAAATTATCAAAAATTAAAATATCAAACAATTTTAGCTCTTGACTACTTTCAGTTTTCCTAACATTCTTCTGATTGACACACAAAAAACAAAAACACAAAATAACATCCTAAACATGCCGGTTCTACTAGATATGGAACACTTGAGGGAAAAGATATCCGGCAAGAAAAACCCTCGGGTTATGTTCAGCAAAACATAATGCACAGGTATCCCTCCCCACCTCCAACAAAAAAGCATGTGTTGTCCTTGCCGCATATATATACAAGACAAAAACTAAGGGAATAGGAAACATACCTGTGCGACCTAGGTGTTAGCTACCTGGTCAGTGGAGGGTGTAGATACGCCTCCAACATCAACTCCAATATTGTCGGCTTGACCCGACGCATTTTCAAATCCAACTGAGCTCGTTCCTTCTCCACGAGCTCTCGCTGCCTTAGTCTCAGCTCTCAGTCGAGCCTCCTCTCTTGATTCGTGCAGCACTCTCTCCATCTCACTCCGCTCCCATTTTTGCTGACATAGTAGAGACAAAACCACATCATCACTTGCCCCCTCACGAGGCCTCTTCCCCTTTTCATATGCCACCGGCTCCTCCGTGATGAAATCAAAAATAGGTGGTAGCTCCTCTTCAAACTCATCATCGATCACGGGGAGTACTGGTGGAGGTACCGTAGCTATCTGTCGTGCGGCCAAATCCCGCACCTCTTCTCGTAACGCTCCAAGCTCTGAGTACCATCTCGATAACTCCGACGCCTATAATTGTGCAAGGTGCTCGTCCATCCTTCTCTTAAAAGCGTCCAGTCACCCATACGCCCATGCACCAAACTAGACAATGTCTCCAACTCCTTTGACACGCACGCCTTAACTTGCTCCATCAAGACTTTGACCTGTAAAGCCGTGTGTACCTGCTGCTTTTCTGCTTTAGCTAGCCACCTAGCCATATCAACCAAAAACTCCTGTTAGATTGTGAATAGGCCGGCTGTGCTGGATTTTGGAGGTGCGGCTGATGGTCTAGATACTCCTGCCGTAGATAATGATTAAGGAACGTCGGTAGGTGTGGAGGCATCCATTGCATCTGTAGCCTCAGCTTGGCTACCTATCTCTCTGCCTCAGTAGTCTCGACCGCTAACTCGGCGAACTGTACTGCATCAGTCTGCATCCCATTGCCAAATGCCTCAGCTAATATGATCGCTCCAGCGGATGCAGTTGCCTGAGCCCTTGTCCTCGATACCGGTTTTAAATCATCCCTAATCAGCCCAATATCCATAATCTTCTTAACCACCACTCTCTGATAAAGTGATATCAATTCTAGCACTCGAGACTCCCAAAAAAGTGTATCAATCAAGCATGGGAAGGGAATCACCGTACCGTCATTTATAGCCCGCTCTCGAATCTCCTCAATAATGAACCATGGGAAATTGATTGCATACCCCTCCATTATGTTCGCTACCAGTGCTGCTCTGTCGGGTGAGAGTATATTTTCATTACTTGTTGGTACCAGCCTATGCCTCACTAGCGATCACCAAAATTTTTCCTGAAAGTTCAATGTGGCCTTCTTTATCTTTGACTCAGTACCATGCAGCCATTCAACTAACGGCCCCATTGTGGCAATGATGCGGGAAAGCTAAGTGTACTTCTGTATCCACTCCATGCTATTCAACTTCTTTGTTTTGACTTTTCGCAACTCGGATAACCTATGATCAAACTCTGTCGTGTTCATTGGAGCTCGATATCTATCCCATACAACATCCTGGAAATTGTCTCCTCAAATATATCAACTGAAGTCTCACACACCATCACTTGATACAATGCAGGCCGCTTCTTCCAATCCTAGCCTCCTAGTGCCAACTGCTGAAACGTGGCTGCATATGCCGCATAAAACTCTCGGACTAGGCATGGACTGTAACTCCTGATGGCTCGGTCAACCACCTGAACCTGTATTTTTCAAATACTACATCTAGCTCTGGCAGGTCTTTAAGCCCTTTAGTTACCAGCCTTGGCTCCTCGTAAATGCTCCGCTTCAGATTGCCTTTGTCATTGGGAGAAATATCTCGGTTGTATATAACACGCATTCCATGGACACACTATCTCCTCACATTTCTCGGTTGCTCATTTGATGTGCCCGATGTCTCAGTCAACTAATTGTCCCATTTCATCAACTCTCTCTGTATTTTTCCCAAATGTGGAAGCCTAAAGAACAAGTACAGCAGCACCCTAGCGCTTTCATTAGTGCGGCTGGGCGGATCTCTTGCTAGTGGAGTGGGAGTATTGACCAGGGATGTCGGATTAGAAACTTGTTGAGCCCTATCCCTAGTCGTCCTCCTCACCAGATGCTCCTCCGATACTTCATATTCCTCTTTAGAGCCACTCAACTCTTTAGAGGAGGATGGATCATCTCGCAGCCTTAGGTATGATTGTTGACTGCGCTCAGGTACCTGCTTTTTGGTTTGACCCTTCTTTGGTGTACCTCATGGAGCATTTGTACCTATGGAAACAATTTTAGTACACAAGAGAAGATGAAACAAAAAATATTTTTTAGCTGGTGCCAGTGGTCCTGACGGGTGACTAAACGAGTCCTTGCCTCTGGCAATGATTCGCGAAGTAACTCGTTACCCCAGGTTGGACATTTTTCAAATAGGCCAGTGTACTTGACGATTGATCCCAACGAGTCGTTACCAAAGGCAACGAGTTATTAGGTCACTTGCTAAGTACACTGCCTCAACAGTTTAATTTTCCCACTCAGCACGAGGTACATGAAGAGTCGTTTGGTGACCCAACGACTCGTGATGTGGCTCGTGCTCAAGAGTTCCTGTTCATCTTCATCTTCTTTCCAGTTTTCAATTCCACAAACACAAACCTTCAATTTAAAAATCAACCCATGTGACTACATAATCGAAAATCAATTTTTTACACTTCCTAGGGTTTATTTACATCACAAGGCACGTAAAAACACAATTTTAATCGAAGAATTATTCAAGCTCACTGTTCGGCTGTCTGATGACTACACGCAAGTGCATGTGGTCGAACAAGTAGTAAGTGGATCAAGTAAGCCAAGTATCGATCCCACAGGGACTGGACTACAGGGCAAAATCACCTCAAGTGTCAATTTACTGTAAC
>JACEIK010000416.1:0-61693 GCA_018107945.1 Datura stramonium | reverse complement strand
TACTCATAACACTATGCACATTAAAATTTTTCAACCATAACACAGAGGAATCAAAACATGGCAAAATACTGTCCCCGGCAACGACGCCAAAATTTGATGTCACCCAAATTACACCTCACAATTGAGATATAAGCGGTCGATTATCAAATATAGAACCCAACGAAGGTTGAGGTCGATCCCACAGGGAATATGATAAGAACTTAGGTTAATGCGAATAATTATTACTATTGATTTACTTATTTCCAAAGGGGGGAAAATATAGAATAATGACAAAAGTAAAATTAATGAATGCTTGTCTCAAGTTTGGTTTGTATTCAATTTACGACTAGACTAGGATTGTGTTCCCCAAGATTTCATAACCACAAGGCTTATATACTAGTGATCTATTCCGGTGTTTAACATGCAATATTGGTAAGTTAGGTCCACCTAAATGGTTGGTCCCCTATCTAGCTGATTTTCACCATGAACCTTGGTATGTATACGGGTGTACATTAGTTGAACCTTACCCTGAATATCGGATTAGCTATTGTTGTACAAGTTCAAGCTATTAGATGAGGGTTGGTAGCCTCAAATCTCCGTTGTTAATCCCTTTTCCCATTATTTACTAAGTAAGAATAAGGCAAGTCGTAACGTTTGCAACAGTCAAGAATAAATCAAAATGATGGGAAAAATAATACATACATAACACCCCATTCAAGAATAACTAGTATTTTTACCTATGAGTGTTAGTTCATCTTGGTTCCCAAAAACCTAGTTTATGGGTTTAGCTACTCATGTTTGTGTTGTTGCAATCACAAAATATAGAAGAAATCATAATTGCAACTTACAAAGTATTGTAGAATAAAAACCAAGTAGATTGAATAAAATTCCTATGTTGCTTTCGTTTCTTGAATCAAGAACAATTGTATGAAAATTCTCTCAAGAATATCCTCACAATATCGTTCAAGATCCTCTCTCAATATCGGCTAAAAATCCTTCCAGAAATCGTCTCTTATAAAGAAACCTAAATTGGGTATTAATAGTTCCAAGAAATCCTTTTCCTAAATAAATCTAGAAACCAGGTCGTTAGTGGTAACGGGCTGGGGTACGGGTCGTTAAGCATTTTGACTAGTCGTTCCTCGCTCAAAGTAGTCGTCCTCAGCAACATATCAAGGCTTGGCAACGGGTCACCTAATGACTCATCTTGCCTAAGCACGATTCATTAGGTCCCTCGTGGACTGACTCCTACAAAAATCCAGTGCACTTCACAGATAGCTCCAGTGGCTTGCCAATTAGTCGTTCCTTTATGTTACAACTCGTGATGTCTCTCGTCAACTTCACTTGACACTTGGTTGAAATTTTCTCTTCAAATCCAAACGGTTGTCCTAACGAGTCGTTACTCAAACTCGTCAAGTGCACTGTTTCACTTCTTCAAAACATCTTTTTTCCCACGCCTCAAACAACGAGTCGTGCCTCCTGCCAATGACTTGTTGAGTGCCTGGCAGTCACCTTTCAGTTGTTTTTATCATTAATTCAACCAAGATCACTTCCAGACCTATTTTCCTGCACATTAAGAACAAAATACCTTATACCCATATAAACGTACATGGAATGTGCATAACTTCTTGGTCTTAAACGTCAAAAGTTTCGTAAAATCACGGCACATCAACCTTACGACTCGTCAAGACGGGCAATGACTCGTCGGGTCACCCGTCAAGTACATTACCTCATCCTTAGATAAAATTTCCTAGGCTTGCTTACGACCAACCGTATGAGTCGTTGGGACTGACCAAGACTCGTGGGGTCCCATCCGTTAGGTACACTAGTAAGACCTCCAATTAAATCCTCAACCTCACCCGACGGTAGACTTGATGACTCGTGGTAGTTGACCATGAGTCCTTTCTATACTCGTGGGGACCTCAACTGCTCAGCCCAGTCTAGCCTTCCCATGAGCCACCTGATGACTCGTGGGGTCCCCTCACGATTCATCTAACGACTCATCCTGTACTTCTGCAATATTTTCCAGATTTTTCCCCGTTTGACTTCTGGGTCTGATACTTGGGTTCCCGGGTATAACAATACCCATAGCATTTATCACCTTCGGCCCTGCCCCCATTACGTGATTTATAATTAATTCCAGCTGAGTTATCATCTTGTAAAGATACTCATCCCATTCTTTATCCTTTTTTTGCAATTCAGCCACCAATGCACTTGAGCTAATCTCATGTGTAGACACATTTGTCTCTCGCGTGGGCCAAGCCCTATTGTTTTATTGTAATTCTGTCTAGAAAGGCTTTGGAAAACCCATATGTTTTATCCATAATATACCCTCCATCTAAATTGTTTTCCATGGACTTATTGATGGAATCAATGGCTCTATAGAAGCTTTTGAGAAGCACTCAATCTGGAAGTCCATGATTGGGACAAAAAGCAACCTTATTTTTGAACCTTTGTCATGCCTCATGCAAAGACTCTCCTTGTTCTTTCCTTAAATTTGTGATGTCATCCCTCAGTTGTAGAATCTTTGATGGAGGGAAAAAACAATCCAAAAAAGCCCCAGTTAACTCTTGCCAAGATGTAATAAAATCCGGAGGGAGCTCCTCTAACCACATTGTTGCCTCCACCATTAGTGAAAAGGAAGGGTCTCAACCTGACTGACTCTCAACTAATATTCGTAACATTGAAAGGATGGCATATCTCCAATAAATTTGTCAAATGCCAATTTGCATCCTCACTTGGTTTACCACCAAAGTGTCCCTTCATTTGCAGCAAATGCAACATGGTGCTAGTGACATGAAATACCGCATTCCCTACCATAGGTGGTAGGCGAATGGCTCCCTCAGTTTCTGGCATCACCTGATTATCCTCGTCGTGCTCCATGTTACCATTCACTGAGTTATCCCCTGATTGGGAGTGATGACTGATGAGGTTTTAAGATCCTAACAAACACAACAAAATCACGTCAAGCAACTATGATGCAGAACTATTTCAACTTAACAATCAACACAAGAATGTCAAGCACTAGTCCCTGGCAATGGTTCCATTTTTGACATCGTCCAAAATATATCCATCATGAAAAGAATATACACAGACGAAGTATTAAAACAAATAACCCGACGGGTGTCAGGGTCGAATCCCACAAGGACTAGTGAATGATAGTTAAAAGTGTCGATTGAGAAACTGAAGTTAGCTTGCACCATGTAGAGTTAACATAAAAATAAATAAATTGGGGGGAATTGGAATTTGTAGTGAATTATGTTTGGTAATTTAGTGGAATAAAATAGATAGATCATCAAGCTTGTCAAAAAGAATGTAAAAGACTAGAGGTGTGATGTAGATGATATACTAACTAGATAGGAACATGCTAGGTCATCTTATAAGTTTAGTTAGTGTAAATAATCTCGTGAAATGGGTAATTACAACTTTTCAGCGGTAATTAAGCAACTTTGTACTTTATAACTACTCCTCTTACTGTAGTTCTATCAAACCTCTAGCCACTATTTAGCTCAACTCGATTAGATTTGATTAGTAACCGCACTAATTTCTAAACTTATTAGCTACTAATGAGGAGTGAGACTGAAATTTTAGCTATTTCTAGCCCAATTCGACTATCTCTCATCCATACCCACTATTAAATTCTCTTCGAATACTTAATTATTCTTTTACGGAAAGCAACAATCAAGAAATGAATAAATAGACCAATATCATAATCAATGGATCTTCCTTTATAATTGAAGAGTATCTAACAGATTAAATTTATTTAAACAATATGGAAGATGACTTAGCAATACCTACTCTAATTAAGTATTCATCATCACACACCTCTAGTTGATGATTTAGTTACTCATGATTAAGAAATTCAAAAGAACATTCATCAATAAACTCATTGAATTTAATAACAAGTGTAGTAAAATCACCACAAATAGTCTCCAACAATGGTTGAAATTACTATTATAAAGAAGAAGTAGAGAAGAGTACTTTTTCAAAGGCTACCAATAAAATCCCCTATTTCTACGCTAAAAGAATGTTCTAAAGCTAAGAAAGGAAAAAATGACGTGATATGGTATGCCCTCTCTATCCCCTAGTACATAGTACTTTCTAGTATTTTTATCCAAGAAAATAGGGCATCGTCTATCTCTTTTTCCATGCTGGAAAATTTTACCCCGAGCATCATTCTTGAATCGGTGGAGACACCGCAATTCACCGGTTCAAACTGTGAACCGCCGTGGGTAACACCGTAGCCATCACTCAACTCTTGTGAGAATCATGTTCATTCGACGTTTAGCCGATCTCACTTGTGAGCCGGCTCCTTGTTCTTCATTTCAAAAAATCGGGTGTCTTTTGGCGACCGGAAAGGCGTAGTTGCCATTGGCACCCTGCGGTTTGCCTATGGGCATTTTTCCTCAGAGGCGTGATAATTGGCCTTACACCGGGCCAAGCTCGTTTTCGTGGTGGATCGCCTCTATATGTTCTTACTCTTCTTGCTCCATTTTTGCTCTTTTCTACACATTTAGCCTCTTCACACAAAAAAAAGAAAAAAGGCATAGAGATCCATATAATCAACTCAAAATTCAAGCAAAAATCCTCAAGCTTAGCAGCTCAATAAGTTGATAAATTACCAACTCATCAACAAGATTCTATAAAACTTGATTTTCACTGGCTACGTGAAGAAAAGAGAGTAACTAGTTGATTTTTTCACATAGGGGCTTTTGGGAGATCGAGTGATTCATCTATGTAACAAGATGGATGTGACTGAAGCACATTATGTGCACAGTTTAAGGGGAGAGAATTATAGAATATTCTTGAGAGGCAGGGAGTGTTATAGAATATTATAGATATTATAAAGATATTTCTTTGCCTTATAAAGATAGCTAAATCCATAGGAGAGAAGTGTAGGATATTTACTTACCTTTGATAAACCTCTAGTAATCGTATATATACATGTGTACGTATACCGAAATATGTTCTTCCATTCCATATTTTAAATTACAATGTGCCCAAGATCCTCACGAAAGTATGTGCAAGAACCTCCTTGTCTCGAGATGATGCAGTATGTAGCTTCTAAGTAGGGCCTTAAATCTCTTTCCACACATGGTATAATGTTTTTTGCTCGCTATGCTGAAGCATATGATTTCACTTCTCAATCTTTCCAAATTTTCTATATGGAAAGAATCGTGCAAAAAACATCAAAGAAAGATCAACCCATAAAGTGAGATTTTCTTGGCTCTGCTTTTAACCATCTCTTAGATTATCCCATAAGAGAAAGCATAAACAATGTGAGTCTCACATAATTGGATGAGACACCCATAGTGATGTATGTGTCTTTAATTTCTAGAAAATTTTGGAAATGTTATTGTGGGTCCTTGTGAGGCGTAATTTCCATGAATTGCTTCGTTTGTGTTTAAAAGTTGAACAATACTCTACTTCAACTTCCACTCCTTCCCCTTGATACGTGTTTAGAATACTTGAAGTTATATTTTCAACGAGTGGTACAACGAAAATGTGCACTTCCATTGGGCTCAACTCGCCATGTTTGGCTGGTGTGGTTCATTTGCTAGTAGGACAATGGTATGATTCATACATAGTTGCCAAATACTTATTCAAATCTCGTAGTATCCAAGGGATGTACGAGGCAAAAGACCAGCACAATCCTCGTTATGGGTCATACGATTTGTCGTGAGTCAAGACGGTGCCAAATATGGAAAATTCCCTATTAGCTAGAAAGGTTTATGGTGTTCGTATAAATATATTTGGCTTTATTTTAGTATAAGAACATAGAGAGAAGGTAGTAGACGCGTGAAAAGTTTTATTTTGTGAATTTTTATCAAGTTTTGGAGAGTACTCTAGGATCAACACTTGATTTTTATCAATTGTTCTTTGAAGCTTGTTCATTGATATCAAAGTAGGTTTTCTTCTGATTATCATTGTAGCAATACTATATGTTTGTCTATGAATGCTAATTGTAATCTTACAATCATGAGAGGTTAAAACCTCCACAACTAGGGGTTGTGGGAACCATGGTAGATTAATGAACAGGTTGCTTCAAAAGTGATTAACCAATACAAACATTTGTATATTATATTCTCTTCATCTTTAAACGTTTTTAGTGGTGCATAATGTTAGGACTTGCCCGTATTCTTTACTTTTCAACTTAGAGAAGTGTAGATTAGAATTACAACATAGCCTTGATTTTTATGATCATTGTATGACTTGGAGTGTGGTCATAGGAAAGTTAATTTGGAACATATTGATAACGGTGAGTTTGCAAAATGCCTACGAGACCTAACTCTAAGTGATTGAGTATAGTCCCAATGGGCAACCACCGTTGGATGAATCTAGTTACGCTCTACAAGTAAGCATTGGGATTGATCTCGTGTGTATACCCCAAGTAGTTAAGTGAACCTATGGGGAAAACATACCCTAGTTATTTGCAAATCTTGAAATCAACCACAATTACATCTTGTTTTTTATTATTTTTTTTTCTTTAAACCCCCCAATTTGGAGATAACTTACCAACAAGTTTAAGTACCTAAGTGCATTAGTCTAGATATTACCCTATTCCTTGTGGATTCAAACTTCAACCTCTTTGTTGGGTTCTTATTAACAATGTTCGCTTCATACTTTTCCAGGAAGTGTGAGTTTGAGTGTTGTCAAATAAATGGTGCCCATTGCCAGGGAATACAACTAAGATTAGATTCTTGTATTTAACTTTTGCATGTTATTTCCGAATTACACTTTCTTTTTGCTTTTTAATATCCACGTTGTTGCTGGTGAATTCCAAGTACTGCCATAGTGGAAACCGCCGATTCCTTTGATCTCAAACTTGAAAGAACACTCAAGGATGGAGAACAGAGAGCAGAGAGATGCCTCGTATTGTCAAGAAACCAGACAAGTCGAGCTAGCTCGACAAGCTACACTTTAGGACGTGGAGGATTCTCAAGATGAGGTTTTCAACACTAGTCGTATAGAAGGGGCAAATGCAGGCCAGAGATATGCCCCTTAATTTATTGATGAGGATTACCCAAACATTGATGAAGTGGGGTCAATTCCAGCTATTATACCACCACCATAGCCTTCTAGGGAAAAGTTTGACATCACTATGATCTTAGGCATATTTATACGCCCAAAGACTATTTTATACCCATGTTTTAGATATGTTTGTACCTTTATTTAAGAATAATCTCATGTATTTTGTGTAATTTTTGGCCATGGACTAACTATGATTAGAGCTCTTTGAAGGTTGAAATTGCCAATGTATGGGAGCTTCAATTGTCATGCCCCGCCTTGGGGGACTTGACTGGCACCCGGTACCTCCTAAGACCGTAACTACTAGACTATCGAGTTAAGCACATCTCGTGCCCTACCGGGCTCTAACTCGGTTCACGGAATCAACAGCTATATAGCTACGTAATAAAAGCTCAAATGACTAGGCCTATAGCCACCACATAACAACAACAACAACCTGTAATCTTATCAACATAACTAATCCCATGCGTGTGCCGACAAGGCCACCATGCCGACTAGTTACTGTAATCAAAATAACGATGCTAACAACTACGTGACCGACAAGGTCACCACTACTAATCGGATATGGCCCCATACTAGCCAACATAAACAACAATAATAAACTACTAAACGTATTTACTCACCCCACACGACGGCACAACTAACCACAGGAGATATATACACACCGCAAGCCTCTAAGAATATCGATAAGATGGTCGGGACAAAAAGCCCCGACCTACCCGTACTATACACAAAAGAAAATGATATAAACCTCGAATATCAAGCTCTTGATGACAAAAAGAGCTGATGACTTCGCTGCTAGGGATCACGAGGGACGGCCTCCCCTCGGTCTATAGGTACCGCAGTGTAATGTGCAGCGCCTAGATCTGCCACATCATTGGTACCGAGTATTTAAAGCAACCGAACATAACTCAATATAAACAACAATACTAGTAATTTCAATGATAGAAAGTACGTAAACTGCTTGGGATCAAGCAATTCGAAATAAGCTTATCCGTACTGAGGTAATGTAGAAGCATACCTATCGTCATGGCGAAGCCGCCGTCTATCACCTAATAGATATCATGTATATACATATATATAAATATATAACACCTATACTATCCCCCATAAGCCTTAAGGTTCCAACCAACACAATCTATATACCCCTACCCGGTCAAAACCATCAAAAAGTAAATCACTCCACTACGCCTACTAACTACGAGCACCTTTAATGCCCCTAGGTATGCAAAGAGAGCTCTCTCGGGGCCCGACTATAATCGTATCTAAGTCCGAGGACTCTTGTGACTTTAATCCGTAATCTCTATCTCGTATTCCGTAACCGCCCGGCGCAAGCGCTCGACTGTGGCTAAGCTATAATGCTATGCCGATCAGCTCCTGAGCATGGGAATGCTGCATCCCATCTTCGCCCTAACATGGCCGTAATGCCACCTGTGACGTATTTCGCCCTCCGCGGCGAGCCGACACAACTATTAACTCCGGGGCGGCAAGAAACTCTGGGGTGCCCCTCAGAGCACAAACAGATCTCAACAAACAATAGTCACATAGCAAGCATGTTCCGATCTGGAAAATACCGCTCACTCGATTTTATTCTAACTCTTTTCCCCGCATTAAACCGATTCTCATACCGAGCTATACTATATTCGGAATATTATCTCGACTGCCCGATACGCTTTTTACTTACTATTATTCTCACGTATCATAATATTATAAAACATGTTTGCTAGATTCACACTGACCAATTATTGACTTCTAAATTCTTTCTTCAGGTTCACGCTTATTCGCTATACTAGATTACTAACTTGTCGAAGGAACTAGCTTTACATACTTCGCTTCGTGATTTCCCGACTAACCGTGTAGCCTGGCCAAGATTTCCGTTATTTCTCCCAACCGCATTCATATATATATCACTCAACTAAATACGCTAATATTCTGGAAGAAAATATCACTTTTAATATTTATATAACCCAAACTTTGGCTTATCAAAAAATGATCGAAAACTCTCTATTTCTCGAAAGTCCGTAAGGGAGAAATACTCTCACTTTAGGGCTAGAGTACGTTGACACTCACTTGGAGCAATTCCACTTACCTTAAATTTAGTAGCACGATGATTCGCCGGCCGAATTTTTTGCGAAACTAAATCCGTAGGGAATGCTCCTTGCCGCTAATACCTCTAGACTGGAGTTAATTTGAGTTTGGACCGCGTTTGATAGCGTAAACGAATGAAAATCTTTAAAGAAATCTTCGCCTCTCTCGTTCGCTTGTTTTCCTTGCTAATCTTTGGAAATTATGAATTTCTCATTAAAAAACAGAAGTGGGGTGCTTTTATACTTGGGACTTTAAGTCGCATTTGGTTTAATGCGATTTATGTCGCATTCTCAATGCGATTATAAGTCGCATTCGCTTTGCGACGCCGACTTGGCGCTTGTCCGTCTCACCCCGGCCCTTTTCGCAGCAAGGAAATTTAAACTCTTAATCAACATGCGAATAGGCCATCTACATGTTAAGAATTTGGTAACATCCTCCCCCTTAAGAACATTCGCCCTCGAATGTAAACTTCTACTTGCAAAAATTTCAACTTATTTGACTTAGTTTAGACAAATTTCAAGAGAGGTCTCCATTGGACTATCTCGAAATCCAAATGCAAAAGGTCCAACATGTGTACTCACACAATACCATAGCATTCAACATATAAAACAATATATTCTACTATTTCATTTATATATGTAATATAAGGCATTTCATAAGATTACAATACGAGCATACTCTCCTAGCCGACTAGGCTTCTGTAACAAGTGAGGATATATGGATTTCATATCTTCCTCTCGCTCAGTCATCTCTTTTCGGTTCCTATTACGCCACAACACCTTGACGTACGCAATATCTTTTTGGTTCTCAACATGTGAATTTACTGCCTAGTATGGCTATCGAACCTTCTTTCATAAAGGCTCTTCCGTAACTCCGACATCTCCGGATCGGGACAACTCGGGATACCCCTAAGCACTTCCTTAGCATAGATACGTGGAAAACCGGGATGAAAGGATTCTACTCGGAGGCAAGTTCAACTTATATTCCACTTGGCCTACTCCTTTTCGACGAATCTCGAGCAAGGCCCAACGACCCGTGATCCAGGTTACCTCTCTTTCGAAATCTCATAACCCTTTTCATTGGAGATACTCAAATACCAGCCATTCATCAAATTCCAAGTCTCGCGCCGCACACGGATACCATTTCTAGCGGTTTTGTGCAAATAATAGGGAGTTCTCTCTCGAGCAAGCTTTATCTTATCCTTTGATTGATGAATAATATTCGGCCCACCGCCGACTATCCCACTTCAAACCAAACTGGATCATGATCTGAATTTTTGCCCATACAATGCCAAAGGGTGCCATATCCTGGATAGCCGAGTGATAACTATTATTATAAGCAAACTCAATTGGGCTAAGAAATGCACGTCCCGCCTACCCAAAGTCTAGCACACACGCCCGTAGCATATCCTCGAGCGTTCGAATAGTGCGTTCGCACTCGTCCATCTCGTTTGAGGGTGAAATGTGCTCAAAATAATCTCGCGTTCCTAGACCTCTCCAAAATGACTGCCAAAATCTAGCTGTACACTGTGCTCCTCTTGCCGAGATAATAGATACCGGAACACCTGTAATCTAACTATTTCTCGATATACAATTCGACATAATCCTCGACAGAAAGTAGCTTCCCCTCGGGTAGGAAATGGGCCGATTTCATCACCACAACTATTACCCAATGGGAATCATGCTCATGCTTGGTATGGGATAATCTCAAGCAAAGTCCATGTTTATTGCTTCCATTTTAGAGAGGCACAAATATGTCCCGAGTCGCCCGCCTCGTTTCGGTGTTCCGCTTTTACTTGTTGGCGCTAGAACACCGCTCAAATTCTCGCTATTTCTCTTTTCATACCCGGCCACAGCGCATCCTTGATATCGTGGTACAATTTCGTCGCGCCTGGGTGGAGAGAATAGTGGGCGACACTCATTCATAATCTCGCTAGAGAAGCTCCCGAATATCTGGAACACAAAGGCGTCCCTTACATCGCGTAACTTCATCCGCTACTCAAAATCTGGGCGTTTCCCTTGCTAAATTATGTCCTTAAGCTTGACCAAATCGATCTTCATATTGCCGTTTCTTTACTCTCCACAACTAATGACCTACACAACGGTGTTCTGAATTACCGTTATGTTGTCCTCTCGCTTTCGCTACACGAACGGGCGCAGCCGGCTAATTGATGTATTTCTTCGACCAACTCGCCGCCGGCCGCAAATACGCCAAACTCCCCATCGATTTATGGCCGAGAGCATCTACTACTACATTGGCATTTCTGATGACGCGTAATGTCCGCTGGGCCATAATCTTTCAATAACTCCAACCAGCCGACGCGCCACAAATTCAACTCTAAGTGAAGATATACCATAGGCTCTTATGGTCGGCAGGCCATCCACATGGACGCCATACAAGTAATGTCTCCATATCTTTAAGGCGTGATCAATACGCTAACTCAAAGTCGTGGGTAGGGTAACTCTCTTCGTGTTTCCTCGCTTGTTTGGAAGCATACACAATCACTTTACCGCATCGCATCAACACACATCCCAACCCAATACCTATGCATCACAATACACTGAATAACCCTCTGCACCTTCCTAATGCTAACACCGGAGCGGAGGTTAATTCGTCATTTACCTCTGGAGACTCTACCACATGCTCTCTGCCCACCGAAACTTTACTCTTTCTACGCGCCTAGTCGAAAGCAGCTATGGTGGAGAATCACTTCAAAATCTTCTATAGTATCCCGTTAATCCTGTAAAACCGCGACTTCTATTTGAGTGGTAGGTCTAGGCCTACAGCCACCGGCTTCTATTTTCCGCGTGTCAAATTGTATACTTCACAAGATTTAACACAATATTCCCCAAGAAAGCTAATGTGGTTCGGCCAGAATTCACATTTTGATAACTTGGCATAAAACTGAAGGTCCCCCGAGAATTTGGAGCACTGTCCATAACTGAGCTCGGTGGTTCATTCCTCTCACGAATACACCGTAATATCATCGAGCAGAAACACTAATAAGGAATGTGTCCGTGTATGGTCGGAAGGTAATCGCTCATCGTCCATAAATACCGTTGGGGCATTCGTCAACCCAAAGGACATAACTAGGAATTCAAAGTGGCCATATTCAGTCCCTAAGGCCGTTTCCTTGGGAATGTCTCTTTCACGGGCTCAAACCCGATGATATCCTGACCGTAAGTCAATCTTTGAGAAATATCTCGCTCAGAATCGGATAAATAAATCATCTATTCTGGGAAGCGGATACTTATTCCTGACTTTAACCTTATTCGTGTGCCGGTAGTCTATACACATGCCTAGCGAGCCATCCTTCTTTTCTCACAAATAGAACTGGGCGCACCCCACTAAGGAAGTACTCGCTAATAAATCCCTAACTAGCGTATCCTTCACCGCTCCTTTAATTCTCTAAGTTCGGCAGGGAGCCATATGATACGGAGGAATTGATAAGGGCTACGTGCTCCGGTAGCAAGTCGATTGCAAAATCTATTTCCCTTCGGGGGAATACCGAGATCATCTCTGAAATACACGTGGGAGTTCATTCACCACTGGAATGTACCGAGTGTCGACTCTACCCGAACATCCCGAACCCCGACTTGGTGGTAAATACATCCCTTAGTTATCAACTTCGCCCTCGAAGGTAGAAACCTACCTTTTGGCGAGGCCGTGCCGCCCTTCCACTCTCGCACTACCTCCCCGAGGAATCGAATCGCCTTGGTCCAACATTCTACGTTGACATAGCATGGCACCAACCAATCCATACCCATAATGGCATCGAAATCAATCATCTCAAGTTCTACCAGATCTACTATAGCCGACGATCGTTAAATCTTCTACCGTACACCCGATAAATTCTCGCTATTATAATTGAGTCACCAACGGTGTAGATACTTAGAAGGGTCACAAAGTACTTGGTGCAACACCGAACTTTGGTGCCACAAATGGGGTAACGTGAGGACAAAGCTTTCCACTCCCGGGATCCATCAATACAAGGTGGTATGAGCAAATAGCTACTCATAATTGCATTACATCTAGAGACGCCTCTAAGTCTTGTCTCCCCGGTAATGCATACGTACCTAGCTGAGCTCGTACCGAACTAGAGGCCGCCGATCTATCTCGCCTCTACTCGCCGAACCCGAGGGCCTACGCCCCGCCGAGGCCGGCTGGAGCTCGTGGCCTCGCGATGTCCCGTCCTGCTATCTCGCTACCTTGCCCCCGGGTCGGACAAAGCCACCATGTGCCCTCCCGCCCACATATGTAACACCTTTTGGAGCCATATCTACAAGCTCCGTGTGAGGCCGCCTGCAAATAAAAGGTGGGGGCGTAGACCGCTCGCAATACCCTCCTCTCGCCGAGGTGAACGCATCGTTCGAGAACCGCTACCCGGAGCTCGACTGGGCCCTCTGCGAACAAATATACCTCAATGCTATGATGGGGGTGGGGGCCTGGGGCCTGCCTTGCAACCTGGCCCGGGTCCTCCCCAATCTCCTCAGCCATTCCAATCTATACCGCGTGCTTCTCCCGATTTATACGTCTATTGTCCTGTTACCATTGTCTAAGACCCTCAATGAAGCCTCGGGGCAAAGGCATTTACTGTGCCAATGTCCATATCTTCCCGTAATGTAGCCGCCATGCATGCCTCAATGGCCTCGGTTCGTACCCATAATAAACCCGTGGACTCTAGATGGCATGAGTCCAAATCTCGAGCATAGTGGGCTAAGTGAAGTCAAACCGTAGGGCATATTCTCGTACGCTCCTTGCCGCTTCCAAGTGCAAGAACCGATCCATCCAGGCTCGTTGATCTCCCGTGGCAAATAACGATCCAAGAAGGCTTCCCGAGAAGCTAGACTGTGCCTGGAGGGGAAACATCTCTCCCTCGAGACCTTTTCCATCTCTCGTACCATAACACAAATTTGTCTAGGTTAGGCATCCTGGCCGTGCCTAGCCGGTATCCAAATGCCTTTCGCCCGTGGTAGGGGTGTCGCTGTCCGTCATTTTGATCCGTAAAACAAAGAGTAAGGATAAGTTTTAAGAACTCAACCCTATATTGTAATCAAGCTCTATGGCACGACTCAATATGAAGAAAGAGTAACTCATCCTATTATGCTCTTGCAAACCCTCCCGCTCATAGTATGTGGTGCACAACACATCCATGTGACAAGACTCTACTTAGCACCTACTCGCGTACTCTCTCGGGGACAGACCTTCTCTCGATACCAAGTTTGTCACGCCCGCCTTGGGGGGGTATGACTAGCACTGGGTAAGCCCTACTAAGACCGTAACTAGACTACAACAGCCTAAGCATATTCCGGTGTCTCGGCTAGTCTCTAACTCTCGATTTACTAATCAATCTGCTATAGTGGCCGTAGCCACAGCCTCCGACCGACTAGGCCTATAGACACCTCTACAACACAACAATAACCAAAATCATATCAACATAAGTGAAACCTATGCTGGACGAAAAGGCCACCATGCCGACTAGTTACTTCGTAATCAAAATAACGTATGCTAAACAACTACGTGACCGACAAGGTCACCACTACTAATTGATATGGCCCCACACCTGGCCAACATAAACAACAATACTAAACGACTAACATACGTACGACCCAACACAACCGCACACCAACCACAAGGGAGATATATACACACAATCCGCAAGCCTCTAAGAATACGATAAGATGGCCGGGATGTGGCCCCGACCTACCTCGTACTATACAACAAAAGAAAATGATATAAACCTTTGAATATCAAGCTCTTGACGCATGTGAGCCGATGACTATACGGGCAGGATCACGAGGGACGGGACCTCGTCTATAGGTACCGCAGTAAGTAATGCAAGACCATCGGGCGCTATCGACTGGTACCAGTATGTAAAGCAAATTGAACATAATCAATATAAACAACAATACTAGTAATTTCGAATGGCGTAAAGTACCGAAACTCAAGCGAGACCGGCGTAATCCGAAATAAGCTTATCTATGCTAGGAGGTAGAAGCATACCGTCGTCATGGCGAGATGTTGTCTATCGGCCTAATTGATATCATGTATACACTTATATATAACATACAAGGACCTATACTACTCATGTTTCCAAGGTGCGAACCAGAACACAATTTATGTACCCCTACCCTGGGCCGAAACCATCCAAAAGTAAATCACTCCACTACGCCTACTAACTACGAGCACCTTTACCTACCCTAGGTATGCAGCCTTGGGCTCTTCCGCCCTCGACTATAATCAAGAGTCCGGTCCGGGAGGGACTCGTGACTATAATCAGACTTATCTATATTCAGAACTTCCCAGGCGCAAGCGCTCGGCTGTGGTAAGCTATAATTTAAGGCCGATCATCCCTGGAGCATGGGAATGCTACATCCTATCTTTTGTCCTACTACTTAATGGCATGCCACTCCATTGAGTGACGATTCCTCACCCCTCTCGCGGCGAGTCGATTACGCTTCTGGCATAACCTGGGGCGTGCAAGAAAAACTCTAGGGGTGCCTTCATAGCACAAATGTCTCAACAAACAAACAGTCACATATAGCAAGCATGTTCCATCTCGAAAATATTGTCTCTGAATTTCGATTTCTTATTCTAAACTCTTTTTTGCATTAAACCGATTCTCATACTAAGTTATACTGTATCCTGGAATATTGTCTCGACTGTTCGATATTGCTTTACTAACTTTTATTTTGAATATATCATAATATTATAAAACATGCTTGCTAGATTCACACTGGACTCAATTCTTGACTTCTAAATTCTTTCTTCTACAGCTCTCACGCTATTTGGCATAATGGGATTACCAATCACGTGAAACTAGCTTACATACCTTCGCTTCGGGATTGACTAACTGGTGTAGCTCGGCCGCACTTCTTCTATTTCTCCCAACCGCATTCATATATATATATCAATTAGAACTAAATACACTAATATTCGAAAAGAATATCACTTTTAATATTTATATAAACCAAACTTTAGCTTATCGAAAACGGTCAAAAACTCGCTACGAAAGTCCAAAAGGGAGAAATACTCACTTTAGGGCTAAGGAGTACGTGACACTAATTTGGAGCAATTCCACTTACCTTAGCTCGCAGCACGACGATTCGCCGGCCGAATTTCTCGAATCCACTCGTAGGAATGCTCCTTGATGCTTAATACCTCAGACTGGAGTTAATTTGAGTTTGACCGCGTTTGATAGCGTAAACGAATGAAATTTTTAAAGAAATCTTCGTTCCTCCGTTCCGCTTGTTTTCCTCGTTTTTAATCTCTCGCAAATTATGAATTTCCATCATTAAAAACCGAAGTGGGGCTTTATACTTTTGACCTTTAAGTCGCACCTGCCTTGCGACGCGCCACCTGGTGCTTGTCCTGCCTCTCCCCGCCCTTCGCACGTATGAAATTATAAAACTCTTAACCAACATGCGAATAGGCCATCTAAATGTCAAGAATTTATGGGGTAAAACACTCAAGGTGAAGATAATGGTCCTAATTTTGAAGATAAATTCTATAGATCTGATTATGGATGGTGAGAAAAGATAAAAAAGACATTTGGAGTCAACTCCGTGTCACCGAGAAGCATTGGGCATTCAACAACGTGCCACGTAGCAAAGCACTAATTTATATGAGCAGGGTTGCCAAACCAAGGTGTTGTCGGGTGCTACCCGTGTCACTTAGCAAGCAAGCCACCTCGTGTCCCGTAGCAAGCCACTGCGCTACTCTGAGCCATTCCATGACAGACAAAAAAATGGAATCTCCCATTTGATTATAACAACCCTTAGTTTCCTAAAATCATTTAATAATAAATATTTTCGATAAATTAAAGGAGCTAAGGGAGAAATGAAGAACTTCTCACCTAGGGTTCAGCTTGTTTTGCCTTCTCTTTTAATTATTCTTTTAAGTACACTCGCTTAAACATGTTTTTTGAGTATTTTTACGAACATGAGTAGCTAAAACCCTTCCTCTAGGGTTGAGGCTAATGCAAGACCCATCGTAATGCACGGCCTTTCTTGGTTTGAGTTTTTAGTTGTTGTTTTGTCTGCATTCTTAATCATTGTGGTTTTTATGCTTGATCGTCAAGAAACCATACTGTTTAAGGTTAGGTAAAATCTCGAAAGAGTAACCCTAAGCTAGAACACAAGAATGTATGGAGAAAGTTCTTATCTTTACGATAGGATTCGCGATTCGGATAGAAATTATATCTAATTTGCGTTGCTTTTGTTGATAAAATTGTTGAGCTAGACACCGACTTAGAATTGTCACATCACTAATCGTAGAAGTAGTTGTGAAACTATGTCCTAGTTAAATGATTAGAGGTACAAAAGTCCAGAATCATGGGCACAAACCCATAAACCACATCCATGTAGTTAAATTGCTCATGAATTAGGAAGTCACATCCCCGCTCAACAATGTAGGTGTGATACTAGTTTGTCGTGTTTAGAGGCTCAAAAGACCATGAACATAGCATTTTAATTATGTGAGACAACAACTAAAGTTTTCATACTTGAAACATTGGGAATTGTAAATATTGGATGATTATTAGGCCTTAACTTTACTTGCTTCTTGTATCATTTCTTCTCGTATTTTGTTATCACCCCTAAACATAATTAGAATTTCTCAAAAATTTTATAATGAACACTTGTGAAGAGATTAATTTTAACAACACTTGAACTTGATAATTCGCTGAATTGTCCACTTCAGGTTCGACATCCTATTTCTGTAAGGTCATCAGATACTTATACGACTCACATGTATGCTTGGCGCGCGTGGCCGGGGCGCAATATGTTTTCGTGTCGTTGTCGTGTACTAGCGAAATTGGTGAAGTTCTTATTTGTGTTAGTTTCTAATTTTCTAAGTGTTGAATTTTTTTTTTATTAGTTTTAGATTTATTTTATTTTTTTAGTTTGATACTTCTTAAAATGACATAATGGAACACAAATGGGTTGAATGGTGGATACCTACATATTGTGAGTCCTATTCAAATCGCGGAGGACTCCACTTGTGGCAACACTGCCATACTTGCAGATATGTGGTGGTCAATATGGCCATTGGGATGGTTGTCCACGTGCATATTCCCTTCCCCACGCCCTACTATGATCCCTTCCTTCTATTATTTTTATGAGTACAAGAATGATGAAAAGGCGGACTTGGAACACCAAGCTCAGATAGAAAATATGTTAAAATAGGTCCCGAAAGCGGACATAAGCAATGAGGGAGAAGATGGAAGTATTGGGAGTTCGACCAAGGAAAATGGAGAGGCCTTAGAAATGATAAGCAACTCAAGTTCACGCAGATGATGGTTGAGGGCCGAAGCTTGCTTTGATTTGAAAGTAAATCTGCCTATGGTCACTCAAGAGGACTACGTTAAGAAGAAAAGGGTGAGTTCTTTGGAAGAAGCTCAACAATTAGAAGCTCCCCGAGAGTCCCCGTAATGGTTCCCGCTGGCCACATATGGCCAATCCAATCATGAAAGGAGAGATAGAGTTCCAACCATTTGACATTCATGTAGAGTTAGATGTTGAGGTGGAGAGAAGGTATACACAAGGCGAGGTCAAGCACAATGCGTCAGAGTTTGAAGGTGTATTGTACCCCACGCGAAGCATTTCTTGACATTAGTTTGGTTGATAACCTAGAAATAGAGTCTTCCAAGCTTGTAGAGAAAGGTCTAGAGGAGGAAAAAGCCCGTATATTTTGAAATTTCTAATTCCGAGAGACAAAATTACTTCACTTACCTAAGGGCCAATAAGCGTCGAAGTGACATCTACTGCTTGGTCTTTTCATTTTTCACCACCACACCTAGAGCATAAGAGAAAACTGGAGAAGAAATTAGGGGTGAGATTCATATCCTCAAAGTGAAGGGAAAAGTGGTGAAACTTGATTGTGTCGTGCCGTCACTAAAAATAAGGCGCTTCTCTTGGGAGGCAACCCAAGAGTACCACGCATACACTTCTTTCAGCTTCGTTTTGTAATTCTTGGTTATTTTCACTTGTTGTTTTTTTTTTTTTTTTTGGTTTTTTAAGCACATATTCGTGGGATGTCTGAAAGTACCCAAGGAAAGTAAAAGCTAAGTGAGCATGACAAAAACATGAATGTGGGGTCGATGACCCACGTGTTCAAAATAGAGAAAACATGTCATAGCTAGGCCTAGAGGCCTCGTGAAGTATTTCTCGCTTTGTTTTAATTGTAATTGATGCTTTGGAGACATCGCATAAATTAAGTGTGGGGAAATTTTTAATTTTGTGCTAAGTTATTTCGGGTGAATATGGTGGTGGGTATACGTCTTTTCCGAATGGGGACACTTAGAATCGAGAAATAAAATTTTTCATTTGTTTGTAAATAACGTTTCAAGCCATAGTGTTAAGGACTTTTCCGATGATGGTGGATGACGACCGTCTTGAGGGAAAATTAGTATAGGTTTTTGTTTTCAACCCTTAGCTAATCGACGACTTGGTGTTCTTGTTGCGTGTTATGCGTGATTGTAAGATGCAAATGGTTTTAATTGAGAAGCATAAAGCAATCCAATTGTATAACTTTGATTTAGACACCTAGGCTCTGAATGTGACCGATGTGCTTGAAGCTTAATTTTTGAATCTTGTGATTAGCTGAGCATTAGTCCGTGTAATTTATCGGAATTGAGCATGTGTTGTGAGTGTAAGGTGTTTTTGAATATTCCATGCTATTGTAGTGGTTATAACTTCTTCCTTATGTGTTTACAAAACGAAATGAGGGATGCCGATTGTAGGAGATGATTTAGGCATTTCTTCAATGAACCTACTCCTTATCCGTCGCTTTACCTAACTTGAATGTCTAATCCTAGTTAGCCCCATCGAGCCATAAGCCTATTCTTTGATAGCTACAATACAAGCCTAATCCTTTTCTTTCAATAGCCTTTCATTTGATCCAAAACCCTAAGAGCTTAAGTGAAATGCAAAGAAAGTTAAGGAGTGAGAATCGTGAAAAAGAAGGAAAATAGTGGTTTTGGGAGTTGAAGAAAAGACTAGAGGTGCACCTGTTTGAAATTGTGTAAGTATTGGTAGGGAGTAAGAGAACAAAAATGAAAGTTTCTGCATTCCTACTAATAAGCTAAGTGTGCTTACCGAAATGGGAAACCAAAAGAGGAAATTGATGACTGAAAAGAATAAAGGTGAAGTAAGTTATAAAAGATGTCCATAATGAAAGTATGATGTGTTAATAGCGCTGTGGAAGATAGTCACTATTAATGGCTAGAAGAAATTTTCACCATCCCTTAGCTCACATCACAACCTGATAAGTCCTATTTAATCTTACTTTAAGACATTCCTAAATTTGTAAAGTAAAACACTAAGGGCAAGCTTATGGTTCATTACATGTTGCATGCAAATTCCTTGTGAGAGCGAGTGTAAGCCTTATTCATGTACCCATGTTTATGTAATTTGAAAATTGAGAGTGAAATGGATATAACTCTTTGTTGTGAGGGCACATGTTTGGAGGAAAGATAGAATCATATTGGACTTCTTGATTTGCTAATGTGCATGAGTTTGTTGTGGTTGTAGAGTCGATTCTTGAGGCTTGGAGGTCTTAACTTGGTTGTATTGGATTTGAATTGTGTTACATATATAACATGCCTTTTTTGAACTTTCCATCTAAATCGTCATTGTAGCCTTAATTTGAGACGTCTTGATCAATTGGTAATGTGTCGGGCCTTCCTTGTGCATGAGATGTAAAGGATTTGTTAGAGGACGAACAAGGCTTTAAGTGTGGGGAAGTGATCTTGGGCATATTTATACGTCCAAAGACCATTTTTATACCCATGTTTTTGGCCTATGTTTGTACCCTAATTTAAGAATAATCTCATGTATTTTGTGTAATTTGTGGCCATGGACTAACTAGATTAGCTTTCTTTGTAGGTTGAATTACAATGGTTAGAGCTCAAGGTGAAGATAATGGTCCTAATCTTGAAGATAAATTCGGGCGGATGGATTATGGATGGTGAGATAAGCTAAAAGGACATTTAAGTCAACTCCGTGTCACGTAGAAGCATTGGGGTGTTCAACAATGCCACGAGCAAAGAATTAATTTATATGAGCATGGTCAGCTAAAACCAAGCAAAGCCGGCCGCAAGCTACCTTCGTGTCACAAACAGAGTTCACCTCTCGTAAGCCGCTGAGACATTCCATGATGTGCAAAAAAGTGCAAATTTCCCATTTACTATATATTAAGCCCCAGCTCCTAAAATCATTTATCACGAAATATTTTCCGGAAACCGTAAACGAGCTAAGGGAGAAGCGAAGAACCCACCTAGGTTTCATTGTTTTGTTTCTTTAATTATTCTTGTAAGTAGACTACTTTAAACATGTTTTCAAGTATTTTTGCCAAAACATGAGTGGTTAAAATCCTTCCTCTAGGTTTGAGGTCACGTAGGATGATTGTAACGCATAAATTCTTCGTTTGAGTTTTTAGTTGTTGCTTTGCATACATTCTTATATTATTATTTTTTTAATGCTTGATCACCATGAAAACATACTCGTGCTTAGGTAAAAGCTCGAAAGAGTAACCCTAGGCTAGAACACAAGAATGAATGGAGAAAGTTTTTATCTTTAATCGTAGGATTCAAGTAGCTAGGATAGAAATTATACCTAATTTGCCTTGTTTGTTGATAAAATATGGGATGATCCAGACACCGACTTAGAATTGTGACATCACCACTAGTAGAAGTAGTAGTGAAGCTAAGTCTTGTTAAATGATTAGAGGTACGAAAGTCCATAATCAAGTGGGCACAACTCCATAAACCACATCCATGTAGTTAAATTGCTCACGACTAGATGTCACCCCCCCTTATTGATGTAGGTGTGAGACTAGTTTGTCGTGTTTAGAGGATTGAAAGACCATGAACATAGAGTTTTAATTATATCGCATAACAACCGAAGTTTTCATACCTTGAAACATTGGGAAATTGTAACTTTGCATGATTATTAGGCCTTAACTTTACTTGCTTCTAGTCATTTCTTGAGTATTTTGTGATCAAATTCCTAAACATAATTAGAATTTCTTGAAATTTTTATAATCAACACTATTGAAGATTAATTTTAACACTTGAACTGATATTTTCACAATTGGTCCGGGGCCCCCGTGGGTTCGACATTCGGCTCTAAAAGGGCCACTATATTACTTCAGACGATCGTGTACGCTTGCGCGTGCGCTCGGGGGCGCAACACACTAGTGCCATGATCCAATTATTGGAACATGAAGGGGCTGTTTAGTGGTCACGCAACCGATGATGCCAACCTACACTTAATGAAATTCTTGTTGGAATATACAAGTCGTAATGTGCTGCCCTGAGTCAATCCAATGACGCACAAGGCTAAGCAGACTCTTCCCCTTCTCTATCTCTGGGAGGCCACTTTATGGTTCGTAGTTGCCCAATGACTCCATTACCAATTGGAGGGAAACTCAAATAGTTTTCTAGAGAGGATTCTTTCCACCCTCCGTGATGTCGGCAGCTCAAGGATGACATATACAACTTCCGACAACTCAACACCAGGTACTTCATGAAACTCAAGTGAGATTCGGTGAAAGAAGCTTCGATCAAGTGCCCAAACCACAAAATTCCCGGGCGACGCTTGTTGGAGCATTTTATATAGATCACCGAATAACAAAGATTCAAAGCCGTAGACATAGTGGTGGGAGGAGCACTAATGAGCTACACCTAGGAGCAATTCTTTCCACTATTCTAGACAGAGTGATCAAAACAACAGCATGGCACACCAGGAAGCTTAGCGGCGGTCGCTACATATGTTGCTTCTAGACTGTTAAGGTGCATCAACGAAAGAAGGAGGGAAAATGTGACTAGGAATTGCCTATATAGCGCATATCATTGGGGACTTGCTTCCAAAGCATATCATGGGCTCGGGAACCGAAAAGTTAAAGTAGTGGAGACACATGGACATGGATAAGGGCCCAGCACCGGATTAGAGAGGTAAATTTCTTAGACAAATCAGTGGCGGGTTTGAGCCAACACCTAAGTGGTCTAGACAAGACACTTGGCGCTGTTCTAGAAAGCAAGGTTGGAACCAATACTGTAGAAAATTACAACCAGAATGGTAAAGAGAAAAAGTCGAGGTCGGCCACGAGAATGGAGAAGGAATGACTAAGCACGCAACGATCGAGAAGGGATTGTACGGCTCAATGAACATAAGGGAGGATGGATAGTCAAAGTTTGAGATCATGCCCGAGATGCTCAAGAAGGTTAGATCCACGATCAATCAAAGACATCCGTGGGAATTTATCGAGTATGGGTCGAGAGTTTCGAGTCACATGCTGCGCTTATCAAGTAGATTGATCAACAGTTAGGGCAATTGTCGCATCCATGAACACTAGGCAAAAAGGGTACACTACGTACTAACATAGTCCGTAATTTGAAGAATGATGGTCACTGTATGTCTGTGATGACTTGGAGGTAAGGACCATGATCGCCACTGGTTGTGAGGTAGTTGAGCTTTAAAGGAAGAAAGAAAGCATAATGCATGATGAGGATGTTGAGTTGACTGAGGCTCTAGTTATTGAAAAGGGGCTTGAGGTCAACAAGGGAGAGAGACAAGGGGCCACACAAATTTACAAGGTTATCCCACGACCACCGCCATCGGTTCCCTCAAATAATGAAGAAGGTGGAGAATGGTAAGTTTTAGAAATTCTCACAATGCTAAAATACTATTTGTGAACATACCATCGGGTCGATCCATTGGAAATGTATGCTCCAATACGCCAAGTTATGAAGGACCTTGTTACTAAGAAAAGGTCCGTGAGCTATGAGCCTCGTGGATAATGCGGTGCGCCATTGTAGTGCTATAGCCTTATGGGTCCTTCCTTAAGAAGGAAGATTAAAGTGCCTTCACCATTCCATGTACAATTGGTGATGTTGAGTTTGCTGGGAACTCAGACATGTGGGAACAAGCATCAATATGATGCCGTTAGCTATGCTTGCCAAAGCCTAATTATGCGGCCGATGGCCAACCGAGCCAGGTGGAAGAAGCCTCGTAAGGATCCTGCGACTTGTTTGTTACAAGGGAAAATTCATATTCGCTATGGACTTCGTGGATCCTTGACAAGTAGTTGTTGATTTCCGAGGTCTCCATCATTTTGGGGCGACCATTCTTGCCACTCGGAGGGCTTTAGTAGATGTGGAGGTCAGCGCTAAAATTCAAACTCAATAAAAAGAGGTTACCTTCAATGTCGCCGAGCAACGAAGTGCCCAAAGGAGTAAGAGTGGTCTCAACAATCGAGGATGAGTTCGAGTTCCTTAATGAAATCTAAATAGTCACGAGACTTGTCATGCCGCGACATTAAATTAGGTGCATCTGGGAGTGCAAACAATGTGGTGGTTTGGTGAATTCTCGAGTAACTCCAACCACCTACGTTGTGCCGCGATGTTAAATCAAGTGCTTCTTTGGAGGCAACCAAAGCTTATTGACTAATGTATGTTTAGTGTGCAGGAGAAACAAAAATAGGTGGAGTGTGAGAATTAGTGAACAACCCGGGATGCCGCTTCGGCAGAGGTCTCTTAAGAGGATTGTGCAACCGTAGTACTAAATAAGTGGTGAGAAGCGTAGAGATGTATCTCAAAGGCATGAGTTCAAGATACTAGCTGTCCTAAGACTCGTAACTTCATTGTACAAGTCATAGTACTTACTATGGTTATGAACTATGAAAGGCATGGACCTCAAAGAAAGAGTGTCCTACGAGTCATAGTTTTTATAGTAATGAAATAAGTAGGATGTACAGAGGTCCACAGGTATGTTTTCTTAACATCTCTCGTGGTGAGTCTTAGGGACGAGTTGTAGGTCCTTTCTACGTACGAAGTCGTGATTGGTCAAAAAAGATTAAAATTACTCGACTATACTTAAATTTTTCAAAATATTCCCTAAAAGCTATTTAAAAATACAAACTATCTGACTTTCTCCCACACACTCAAAATCAAACTCACAAAAAGCACCCATGACTCCCTCACACCCGTAACTCAGGCACCTGGCCAATTGAGCAATATTTTTGCTCAGATAACATTGTTAAAATTGAAGTCCAATCCCAATCCTTGATTTTCGGGCCAAAAGTAAGAAGAGTTTCACATCATTCAAGTGTTGTTACCTATAAATCGGGTAAATGATCCGTTGTACCAATAATATTTTACCCACCGATGTAATACCTCAAAAGTTCCTGGTTAAAACCAAGATTTAAAAATGGAAGTTGGCAGACTGGAAAAAGTTCCACAGAATCAAGTCATCTAATGGATCATTGGATCCAACCAACGACCCATGGGAAGTATCCGTGGTGAGGTCTCGGTCTGCAATAGTTGGAAGTAACAGGTCAAGTAACGACTAGTTGTTTGTTACAATGAGTCATTTTTTGAAGTCACGGTGGGACCGGTCCCCAACCTAAAAGGGGGAGTAATGGGTCATTGGACGAACCATTGTGAGGGAGCAACGGATCGTGTGAGCATTCTTGGGAAAGGAGTGTTAAAACCGCCAACATGTAAATCTAAGGAAACCACCACTTGTCAAGGAAGAACAAGACACGGGTGTGGTCAGCGGAAGACTTGGTGCCGGGTCGTCAAGGGGAAATGCATCGACCTAAAGATCATGTAAGGAAGAAACCACTCATCCTATCGAGTCATGAAATTGAACCTAATAATAAGGAAGTTAGGGCAAAGGACACAAAGGATGGATACCACGTGCGTGGTATCCAAGAAGGGACCCGTTAGGACCTGGCCGTGGTCACCACCAAAGGCGTAAATTTCAGAATTTCATTAAGGGTATTTTCACATTTCTAAGTCCTAGGGTCCTAAACTATTCTTTCGAGGCTCAAAAGCGTTGTTTTTGTGAGGGTAAACATATCCTAGTGGCTCATTCATATCCACGCATGCAAAGTTAGGGAATTAGGGAGGTGATCAAGCTTGTTCTTGTTCAAGTATTCTTCAATTTTCCATTGGGCTTTCAAGGAGTGGTGAAATTTGATCTTCCCCTGTGTACGAGGGGCTGTTGAATGGGTGAATCCTTTCACACCCATCCCAATCCCTAAATCATGAATTTCCTAAGTCACGATGTGGGTTTAACCCAATGCATGAATTTCTTAATTTTCTACACGGGTATGATTTAAATATTTATATACTATAGAATTATGATTCATGGGCAAATTTTATGTTATTTTCAATGAAAATCATGTTCTCATGTTTATTAAATCAAAATGCCCAATTATAGAAAGTTCATGAAAGATGAGATTGGCGATGAATGTATGATTACGGGTGAGATATTATGATGAAAACATGTTTTCTAGATGTACCCATATTATAATATATTTTCCAATGAATTGAGTATTTCAATCATGTAAAGGTATTGGACAATGCCCACATGTTCAAGTATGATTTATGATATTTCGAATTACGCTACCACATGGTCTCGAGCGAAGACTCCCAATCATCTTTCATCTTGTGGTATGTTTTGAGCTAAAGCTTCTCATTTGCATGATTTAATATTTAAGATGTATTTGATTATTGAGCTTCTTAATTGACGCATATAAGCCATGGAAAAATGATGGAGAATATATATGTGTTTTTGGGAGTAGTGTCTAGCACCGAGTACGCAAAGGGTCGATCACCATATGCCTCGTAACTATGCACCAATTTAGTTTTATTCTTATAGATATACTGAGACCTCCCTTATAAATCATCCCCGCCCTATTGGGCCACGAGCTTGATATTGATATCATAGTATCGCCCCTAGCCCCGGCATGGCTTTGGACCCGCTCCACTTGAGTGTGATAGCTTGGACCACGTAAGCTCTATCGTGTGTGCTGCCTAAAATATGAGTCTCCCCGATCACGGGCAAAAATATCATGCCCGTGGGATATGCTTTACAACTTGATTTAATCGTGTTGTCTAAGTTATTTTATACATTTTCATGTAATTTTATATAAATGTGATTATATGTGCTAACCAACATGATTAGTCCTTGTTTTGTAGGTTTTAATGATTTTTAGGAACTAAATCAAAAGTTGGTGAAGGAATGGATTGGAATCGGAAGCAAGGCTTAAAAGTTCCAAGAAGGAGAGGCCGCGCTGTGCACACAAAAGGCCACGTTGTGCGTGGGTGCCGCGCCTAAACGCCGTGCCATGCCAATGCTGTGCATGCGCGTGGTGGCGGGGCAAGACGCACAAGACGCTGGGCGCTGTGCCGTGTCCCGACAGCTCACTCTCCGCGACAATATGCCATCGCGCGCCAGTGCAGCCATGGACATGCTGCTGCAACGCGCAGGTGCCGCCCGAGGATGAGTTTTGGCAGTCGCAAGCTCACAGCAAGCCGTGTCACGAGGCAATGCTCCGCGTTGCACTCCGCGGACACGTTGTCATAGTCCTGGGAAAATTCTACTAATATAATCGCACACTTAGGTTTATTTTCCATATTTCGACTCCCATGGAGCAAGAACGTGGGTTACAGGTATTGAGAGGACGAAAATTCTTAGGTTTTCTCTATCCCTTTCTTCTTTCTTTCTCGTTTCTGTTAGCGATTTACACTCATTTAACGATGTTCAATCCACAAATGAGTGGCTAATTCCCTTCTTTGCCGAGGTTAGGAACCATTTCATTGGAAATGTAATTGTTGATTATCCTGCTGTCATCTTTTCTATGGTTGTTCTATTTTAATTCTTTTCTTTTACCGTACAATACCTGCCAATGTTAATGTAAACTAAAAAGTCCTAAGCCACCCGAGAGGGCACGAAACCGGAAAGTTGTGAATTAATAGGATATGATCTTTACTTAGTTTGGGAAAATTGAGAATTGATTTACCTTCAGGATAGAAATATACCTCGAAAAGTCGATTAGTCAAGCGTGGAATCGATTTTGTATGGCTAGAACATGAATTTCTTCTCTATCACGTAAATGGTGGTGGAAGGCTCATGAATCTTAAGTTGGGTTAAATAATGAGAGTTTTAATAAGGGCATAAGTTCCACTAGCAAATGAGAAAAGAGCAAACCATGTGATACGATACTAATTTCTTACATGTTCGTTTTTTTTACCCTCGCATGCTTACATTCATAGTTCGATCACTTGTATAATTATTTTTTACTTTAGTCTAAAATAGTTCACAAAATATAAAAAAAAAAACTTTCTTTACACCGTTGTCTCACTTAGAGTTACAATAAATTAACACTTGAGGAGATTTTTACCCCGTAGTCCGCCCGTAGGTTCGACATTCCTATTTCTCAAAAGGCCACCGTATTACTTGTACAACCCGTAATACCCTGCGCTCATCAAGCTTTTGGCGCCAAGCAATGACCGGCAATCGGGTAAAAAATTTTTCGCGAGTGTTAGTTTATTATTTCTATATAAGTACGACAATGTGGTTCTGATTTTCTTCTTTTTAAATCTTTTTGATTTTTTTCTGATACCTTCGATACTTACATCGTGGAACACAAATGGTTTAAATGGTGAATACTCATATTTTGACGAACCTTTTCTCAATTTCGGAGGACACCACTGGTGGCAACATTTTAACACATGCAACATATGTGGTGGTCAAGAAGGTTATTGGGATGGTTGAACCAAGTGCATACTCCCCTTCCCCGAGCCCCTACTATGATCCTCGTTGTTTTTGATGAATATAGGTATGCCGAGGATTGGGACGCCAAGACCGATTAGGAAGACATGAGAAACAACTCGAGCACCGAAGCAATGAAGGAGGCAATGGCAACATTGATAAGTCGAAGAGGAGAAATGCGTAGGCTCTAAAAAAGGATGAGCATTAAATTCACTGTGAGATGGTTGCCGGAAATAAGCCAGGATCACCAGGTGTGACGCGCTTGAAGGCGATATTCAACAGGGAACTACAAGATGAAGACAATGGTGAATTTGCAGATGAAGCCCGACATTTAGAACCTCGAGTGTCCCCTGCATGAGCTCATACTTAAAGAAAATTGCTCGTGGGGAGAAGAGAGCAGAGTATACCCCATTTGACACTACGGGGAGAGATGATGTTGATGAGGAGAAGAGGTATACAAGGAGGTCAATTACGTGCGCTGTAATCAAGGTGAATTGACCCCACTAGAAGCATTTTTCTACTCAGTTTAGGGGACGACATAGAAATGGAGTCCCTCCGAGCTTATAGAAAATGTCGAGAGGGGAGTGACCAAGCCCCATATATTCTTAAATTTGTCGGTGCCCAACAGACAATAATGACTTAATTACTTAAGGACCAATAAACGTCAAAGGCTACATCTATTGTTTGGTCCTTACAATTTTTCACCACCACCCCTGGAGCTTAAAAGGAAATTAGAGAAGAAATTAGGTGAGATTCATATCCTCAAGGTGGAGAAACAAAGACGTAATACGTCGTGCCGCGACGTAAAATTAGGGCGCCGTTGGGAGGCAACCCAAGGGTATCATGGGTACCATTTTAATTTCTTGCATTAGAGTTGATTTTATTTTATTTTTCATTTTTGTTGTTTTTGGTGGAAAGTTAAGCAATGATGGAGGGGAAGTCTCGAGTACCCGTGAAGGGAGGAAGATAACAAGCGAAGAGAAAAAGTGTAATGTGAACACCACTGCGGCAAATTTGAACGAAAGTACAAACAAGGCTGTAAAGCCTAAAGGCTCGTGGAGCATTTCTCACCTTAAATAGTTACTTTGACGCTATGAGGACATAGCATGATTTAAAAAGGGAAGTAGGGAAATTTCAAGGAAATTTCAAAATTTCTCGTGCTTAAATAAAGCAGAATATAATGTTTGTGTGAAAAAAATGGGAGAAATTCTGAAAAATTTTTTGTGAAAGTCAAGCATGGATTCATCACCCGTTGGTTTTTCTTTCTAGCTCTTTTCCGACTCTGGCCCAACCGAAGAATTTTTTCTTTTATTTTATTTGTTATTTTTATAGTCTCGTATATAATGTTTTTAGTCAAAGTTAGAGACCGTTTCGACGATGGATGGATGACGATCGTCTTGAGAAAAATTAGTCAATAGGTTTTGGTTTATGAACCCGTAGCTAATGGATGCTTGATGTTATTGTTATGAGCTATACATGATTGTGAGATGCAAGTATGTTCAAGCAAGCATGCAAATGTATAACTTTGTTTGAGATACTTAGGTCTGAATTTGACTCAATATGATTGAAGCATAATTTTGAATTCTGTGATTACCGAAAAAGAGGCCCGCCGAATGTGTCTTGAATTGAGCATGTGCCATGAGTGTAAGGTTTTGAGTATCTCGTGCTATTGTGGAATGTCTAGAACTTGCTCGGTGTGTTTATAAAATGAAATGAAGGATGTAAAATTGTAGTAGATGATTTAGACATTTCTTTTAGCCGAACCTAATCTTTTCCCCTCGCTTTACCTACCTTGAAATATTAATCCTAGTCGCCCCATCGAGCCTTAGCCTATTCTTTGATAAATACAAATATAATCTTAACCATTTTTATTTCATTAACCTTGAATTTGATCCAAAGCTCCTAAGCGCTTAAAGAAGAAAAATCTGAAAGTGGAAAGGAGTGAGAAGAATGAAAAGAAAGGAAAAGTTGAAGTTGTAAAAGTGAGAAGGTCAAAGGTGCACTTGGGTAAAAGTGGTTGGATTATTAGTAAGGAGTAAGAAAACAAATGAATGACAAATTATTTATACAACTCCTTACTAATGAGCTAAAAGTGCCTAAAAGAAATGGGGGAACAAAAGGGGAAAAAGAAAACTACCAAGGATAAAAAGGTGAAGTACGGGAAGGGAAGTTCGCAATGAGGGCGTGATGTATTGAAAGCGCTTAGGGGAGATAGTCACTATTACTGATCACAATAGTACCTACCTACACCAGTACATAACCTAAAAGTCCTACTTGATCTTACATTTGTACATCCTCAAATTAGTGGAGTAGAACACTAAGGGCAAGCTTATGGGTCATTACATGGTGCATGTGAATTCTTTGTGAGAGTGAGTGAAATTTATTCATGTACCCACACATGTTGTGATATAAAATTATTTTTGCGTGTGAAGTGGGGTGTCCTCTTTCCGTGAGGGCACATGTTTAATGAAGATATACTTCATGTGGGATCTCTTAATCGCTGATTTGCATGAGTTTGCTAAAATTGAGAGCCGATTCTGAGGTTAAGAAGTCTTAACATAGTTGTATTTCATTTCATTTGATCAAAGCGTGCATGCTTTATTTTTAGCTTGTATCTTAAATAATCATCATAGCCGTAATTTGAAATCATCGTGCTAGATTAGTTATGTATGAGTCTGTCATTTACATGAGATGTAAAAAGGTTGTTCGAGGATGAACAAGGCTTAAGTGTATTGTGATCACTAGCAAAAATATCATGCCCGTGATATGCTTTACAACTCGATTTAATCGTGTTGTCTAAGTTATTTTATACATTTTCATGTAATTTTTTTATATATAATTATTTTTGATTGAATTTTTGTGGTTTTAAGTTATTAATCCTTGTTTTGTAGGTTTTAACATTTTTAGAACTAAATCGAAGTTGGTGAAGGAATGGATTGGAATTAAAGCAAGGGGCTTAAAGTCTAAGAAGGAGAGGCCGCGCCAGCCGTGCCACGCCGTGCGTGTGCCGCGCCTGGGCCAGGCTACACGCTAATGCTGTGCATGCGCGCAAGGCAGCAAGACGCACGCACGCGCGCCTGTGGCCGTGTCACGGCAGCCCACCTCCGCGACAGGGACACTCCATCGCGCCGCCTGTGCAACGTGGACACACCGCCAACGCTGGCAGGTGCCGCCCGAGGGCGAGTTTTGGGCGCTTCAAGAAGCTCAAGGCTTAATGTGTCACGAGGCAATGCTCCGCCAGAATTCGCGACACTTTTTGCTTGTTAGTCCGGGAAAATTCCTTACTAATATAAATAGCACACCAGGGTTTATTTTCCATATTCTCGACTTGGTGGAGCAAGAACGTGTTATAGGCAGCTGAGAGGACGAAAATTTAGGGTTTTCTCTATCCCTTTCTTTCTTTCTTTTCAAGTGTTTCTAAGGATTTACACCTCATTTAACTATGTTCAATCCAATAAATGAGTGGCTAATTCCCTCTTGCTTTGCCGAGGTTAGGAACCATTGTATTGAAATGTACTGTTGATTATCTGGTTTTTTCATCTTTTTCTTCTATGGTTTTTCTATTTAATTTCTGTTCTACTGCATTAATATTCCGGCCAATGTTAATGTAAATCCAAAAGTCCGGTTTCACCCGAGAGGGCACGTAACCGGAAAGTTGTGAATTAATAGATATGATCTTTACTTAGTTTGGGAAAATTGAGAAATTGATTTACCAGATAGAAATATACCCGAAAGTTGTATTAGTCAAGTGTGGAATCGGTTTTGTATATGAACATGAATTTCTTCATCACGTAAATGTAGGTGGAAGGCTTCATGAATTCAAGTTGGGTTAAATACGAGAGTTTTAATCCATAGTATAAGTTCCACTAGCAAATGAGAAAAGATAAACCATGTATATCGATATTTAATTTCTCTACATGTTCGTTTTACCCTCAAAGATGCTCAAGACCATAGTTCAACTCACTTGTATAATTATTTTATTTTAGTCTAAAAATAGTTCGCAAAATATAAAACTTTTCTTTACACCGTTGTCTTCATCTTTAGAGTTACAAGAATTAACACTTGAGGAGATTTTACCCCGTAGTCCAAATCTCCCGTAGGTTCGACATTCCGGCTTCTCAAAGGGCTACCGTATTACTTGTACAACCCGTACACTTGCGGGCTCATCATCTCCCATTCTTCCACATGATTTTATTTATGCATGTTCATTGTTTATGAATTTTATACATCTATATATTGAAAAATGTGCTTGACTCAATGTTCAAGCATCGGGATTTAATTATCAAATTTTAGCTTTGAGTCAATCTATTCACCATGATATTATTTATGTTGAGATCATGTTTTCGGAAAAGAACATGCAAGCCCTACTTTTCGACTCTTATATTGTTTATGTTTACATTATGCATGTCCTAAATGATTTTTACTTTTCTAAGCTTAAGCTTACTTACGTTGCATACTCGATACATTCCACGTACTAACCGCATACTTTTTTTGTTGTATCATTTCATGGTACAACACTCGGCACTCAACTTAGCCCCGTTCTCATATCCAATGCTCCGCAGTTAGCATCTTACATTTTTGGAGAGTCCTCATCTCCCGAGGGACCATGCCTGATAAGATTTCTCTATGTATTTTCGCTTTATCTTATTCGGTTAGTTAGGGTCTTGTCTCATCAACTCATCATGTTTAGAGGCTTTTCAGACAAAAAGGATGTACCTGGCCTTCAGATTGTGTATTATGAAGTTATGTTTATTTCGTACTTCCGCTAAGATTATTATGTTAATTCTTCAGCTTTAGTAATTGAGTAAGATGTATGTTTATGCCATGGATCGACTTGAGTCTCTCAGCTCCTTGTCCTTCGTGTTACGATCCGAGCTCACGTTGGGTTGTGACAAACATGGTACGAGCAATAGGTTTGGAAGTATCCTATGGTGTCTGAAAAGCCACATTAAGTAGAGTCTTTTTTCACGAGTGTGAAGCGTCACACTGTGATGAAGAGGCTACGAGACGTTTAGGAAATGTTCCCTTCTTTCATGATCTATGTTGTGTGATGAAATCGCCCTCTACTTTTCTAACCGGTTCCTATTCGCGATTGCAAAATCATGACTCCCCGTAGTAAAATGGTAGGGAGGAATGGAAACGGTGCTGCCGCGAGGATGGCACCAAACGGGCACTAGTAGGGCCCCACTACCCAAGAGCACCATGCATCAAAGCCGATTTCCCATGCTGCGGTGTTTCGGGAAGATATTTAGATGCCCGTAGGCCTTGAACGCCAAGTACTAGTATGCAATCGGGCATGTTCCACAAAATGGAAATGCAAAATGGTTACCGTGCGACGGTTAAGAATTACCCGCCTGCAGTTCCCTTCCGGTCAGTGCAGATGAGGACCCGCATGAGTTCATATATGATATTGTGAAGATCATCCAGTCATGGGGTGAATGACGGAGTGTACGACGTTGGCCTCATATCAACTAAAAAGGGGTCGCCACATTTGGTTTCGAAAATGGAAAGATAGTAGGGCCGGCGGCTGGAGCGTGTCCCGTCACTTGGGGAGGAGTTCCGTGCTGCGTTCTGGGACGGCTTCTTCCCTTGCGAGATGCTGATTTGAAGTGCCTAAATTCGTGAATCTTAAGTAAGGGAGAATGATGCGAGGAGTATTCCCTCGAGTTCACTCGCCGTCGAAGTACGCCCGCAGTTAGTGGCCGACCGATGGCGCGGGTGAGCACATTTGTCTATGGTATGGTGGGCTATTTGGAAAAGGATCGTAGGGACCGCTATTCTCCACCAGGATATGAATTTCCTCGAATAAACTTGTACACCCATAAGATGGAGGCTGCTTTGAGAGAGGGACGCCAAGCAGGCCGACTCGATAGTCACTGATTCTCAAAAGCCGAGGTCGTGGTAGGCACTAACAAAAGAACCACTCGAGATCTTAAGCCCGCATCTTCGCAAGCCGAGTGTACCATCCACGCCTAGGCATGATCAGAGGGGCGAGCATAAAGCTCGACTGGCCGTAACACCTCGCACCGCAAATTCTAGTATCCCAACTTGTCATATGTAGCCTGGGGCACACAAAGCTAGTGCTTGAAGCGTTCGCAGTGCTTGCTTCTGGGTGTGGGAAGCCCGAGCACATGCTCGTAGATTTCACAATAACGATATAGGACCATGATGGGGGTCGAGGCCTGTACTTCTAGTTTAGCGCCACACTGCACGCCAAGAAATCGGGAATTCCACAAGATGTGGCGTTACGTTGCCAAAATGTATTTATGTTTTTGTATCCCGCACGCAGGAGGTTTCTAATGTAGTCACTGCATTTTATGAGTTTTAGATCTTGATGTATATGCTTTGTTAGATCCGTGGGCTACCTTGTCTTTGTGACACCTTACGTGGGCGCAGGGCCTGAAAGCCGGGCCCCGAAGTCTGGTCAACCCTTCTCATTCTCTACTCCAAGCATAGGTGATTCAAGCTTGTAGCTAGATGGGTGTATAGAGGTTGCCTGATCTCGCCCCTCAGAAAGTCACCTCGTGATTTCCAAGAGTTGGGGCTTACTGGTCTCATTTCGATGTTATCTCCTAAGACTGACATATTTTCTTTGCTGTTATGCCTCGCTTATCAGAGAACCCGGGCGTAGAGTTCGGAGCTGAGAAAAGAAGTCTTAGAGTGGAAGGGTAGTTCGGGCTGTGCCATTAGGTCATTTCATTTTTACTTAGGCTTAGAAAGATGATTTAAGGGTCATGGTGTACCATCTAGATAGGGTTAAGGATGTGAAGTTCGAGACCCCGACTATCCGCCGCTTCCACGGTATCCGAGTATCCAGGTCTTCCTGCATGATTTGGCTGTGGAGTCCCTCCCGAGTGGGAGAATGATTTTGTAATGACCTTCTTCCTACACAATGCACCTATCATTCTTCCCGCGAATGTCTCCATCTCGGAAGCAAAGAAGCCTGAAGGAATAGTTGAAGGACCCGCGATAAGGGTTTCATTAGACCGAGCAAGCCTCATAGGGTACCGCTTCTTGTCCGAAAGATAGATGGCTCTCTCACATGTATTGATTATCTACTAAAAAGGTTACCATTAAGAACATGTATCCTCTACCAAGGATTGATGATTTATTTGACTAGCTTTAGGGTGCCAAGAGTTCGAAGATAGATCTCGCCTCCGGGTACCACGCCTTAGTGTTCGAGAGAGCGATATCCCCGTGACGCCTTCAAGACGGGTTTGGTCATTATATTTGTAGTTATGTCTTTGACCAACGTAATGCTCCAAGTTATATGGAATTGATGAAGAGGTGTCTTCAAGCCATACCTAGATATGTTCGTGATTGTGCTTATTGACGACATCTTCGTATACTACTTCAGCGAGGAGGAGCATGCCGCCATAAGGGAGGGCGGAAGCACGTACTCTTAAGGGATCGCCAATTGTATGCCAAATCCTAGCAAGTGTGCTTTGGTTGAACTTAGTGGCATTTTTGGGCCACTATCAAGTGAGGGCATAAAGGTGGATTTTCAAAAGGTGTTATGAAGGTCATCTATACGAAGAATCCTTCGATATTCTGAGTTTCTTAGGTTTAGTCGGGGTTACTCAAAGATTCATGGAAGGCTTTCATTGATTACAGCGACCTTTGGAAAAATTGACTTAAGAAGGTGAAATTCAATGGTCGAGGCTTGTGAGAAGAACTTCCAAGTTGAAGACTCGACTTACTTCAAGATCGGTATAACCCTACCCGAGGGTAGCAATGGGTTTGTGGGTAGGCTGAGATTCTTCAAGATTGACTTGGGTGTGTATTGATGCAAAGACATAAATGTTATAAAGATATGCCTGCATTAAATAAGGGTTCATGAGAAGAATTCACCACCCATAATCTTGAGTTGGTCAAGTGTGGTATTAGCATTGAAGATATGGTGACACTAATTGTGCAGTAGCTCACGTGGGATGTGTGTAAGGACCATAAGAGTTCATGATATGTGTTGCCACGTAAGGGATCTCACCTTTGGAAAAGGAGGTGGTCGAGCTACTCAAGGACTATAATAGCGAGTGTCACACCCCACCCTGGGGGTATGATTGGCACATGGTGCCCTAGTAGGACCGAATCATAACTAGTGAGCCTAAGTACACTGGGTGCCTCGGGCCGGCTCTATCTCGATTCCCGAAACAATCACAGAGCACCTGGCCAGAATACAAACCAAAGCCGACTAGACCTTATATCCACTCGTCTCCGCAACATCGCCTAACCAAAGACACAATCGTAAAGGGGAGCCTATACGACAAGGCCACCATGTCGTCTAGTTATCTCTAACTCAATATGAGGAACATCAACATTTACGTGACCTGGGCAAGGTCACCACTGCTCTGGGCCGTGATGACTACACGCAAGTGCACGTGGTCGAACAAGTAGTAAAACGACTCAAGTAAGCCAAGTACGATCCTACAGGGACTGGACTACGGGCAAATCACCTCAAGTGTCAATTTACCGTAACTCTAAGAATGCGCATACGTTGTAAAGAAAAGTTTTTATATTTTGCGAACTATTTTTATACTAACGCAGTAAACATTTATACAAGTGAGTCTCACAATCTATGAATGTGAGTATGCGAGGCTAAAACGAACATGAAAGAAATTAAATATCGATATACATGGTTTATCTTTTCTCCTATTGCTAGTCGAAACTTATGCCTATGGATTAAAACTTCCTCGTGATGCAACCCAACTTCACCGAACCATGAAAACCTTCCACCTACATGTTCGAGATAAGAAGAAATTCATGTTCTAGCCATACAAAACCCGATTCCACACTTGACTAATAATAATTTTCAGCATATTTCTATCCCGAAGGTAAATCAATTCTCAATTTTCAAACTAAGAAAAGATCTTATCCTATTAATTCACTGGCTTTCCAGCTGTATTCTCTGGTGAACCTGATCTTTGGATTTACATTAACATTGGCCGATATTAATGGCAAAGAAGAACAAGAATTAAATAGAACAACCATAGAAGAAAAGATGAAACAACCAAATAATCAACAATTAGATTTCCCCTCACAATTGTTCCTAACCTCGCCAAGAAAGTGTGGAATTAGCCACTCATTTGTGGATTGAACATCGTTAAATGAGTGTAAATCATAAAAACAATTGAAAGAAAGAAGAAAGGGATAGAGAAAACCCTAAGAATTTTCGTCCTCTCAATCGCCTCTGTAACTCCGTGTTCTTGCTCCACCAAGTCTCGAATAATTAAAATGAACCTAAGTCTTTGGTTTATACCGGGAGAATTTTCCTGACAACAGCGTGTCACTTGGAGGTGCACGCGGAGCACCGGCTTCCGTGACACTAAGGGGTAAACGTGGGAGGCTTTCAGGAATTTAGCCGTCTGCTTGCCCCCAACGTGGCACGACATGCCCAACGTGGAGCATGCCTACGTGCCACGGTGCAAACGCGCACCTCCACTAGAATGTCAAGATCCGTGAAATTAATCTAACGCACTACCATCGCGGGACCCTCTCGGAAATTCTTTTGAAATTATATCTCCTGGACACTCATCCGCGATGGCAAGCTGTTGTCACCAGCCCATCGCGAGCCTCTTTTTATTTCTAAGCTTCCACTCGCTTCCTGCTCGCTCCCGAGTCCATCTCCGCTCCCTACATGCATCTTAGCTCCATAAAAAGTATTGTTTTCCCGCAAAACAATGCTAATCATGTTGGTTAGTATACCACACTTCCTACAATTTACATGAGAATGTACTAAATTGTTGGATAAACAAGGCAAAACCGATGCATTTGAGTATCACTTTGGCATATAAATATGCCCCGTATCACCTACCCCACACTTAAAATCTTGTTCGTCCTCGAACAATACTCCTATAAATTTCATGAATTGACATCCTATCATGGCTACTTTGGCTCGACAATCCGAAGTACGGTTACACCGATTATTTACATACAAATCATCAAGAAAACATGCCTGCCATCATTAATCGATATCAAACATATCAAGACAAACCTAGACATCACAAATCGACTCTCGATATCTAAACTCCATGCACATTAGCCGATCAAGATATCCGACATGAATTTATTCTTTCGTCCAACATGTGCCCACACAGAGTTTCCTGCTTTAATCACATGAACTCTAATAAAATCCATGTCTAGTATAGACACACAATTTCGCTCACTTTCCCAAAGAATTACGTATCAGGTCATGAACCATAAGCTTGCCTTTTAGTGTTTTACTCCACAATATAAGGACGCATGATGTAAGATTACGTAGACTTAACTATGTTGAAATGTTACTTTAACTAGTATATACCGAAGCAACCAATAATAACAACTAGCATCCTTAAGCGCTTTTTCCATGCATCCCACTTCATTCGGGCATAAGTTATTTCTTCCTCCTCCCAACCTTGAGTCTTTCTTAATTACATTTTTTTCTCAACCTCTTACGCAACCCCCACACTCCTGCATCAAACAACAAAGATTTGTTAAGCACTTATTTTCTTTACATCTCGGCAAGTGCACCTTTGACTCTTTTTCTTTTCATCACTTTGCTTTTTCCTCTTTATTTTCTTTTCATCATTTCCTACCTTTACACCGTGGGAAAATTATTTTTCTTGGAGCGCTTAAGAGCTTCTGAGTAGGTTTACACAATGAAAAGAAGACAGTTGGTTTACACCTTTTTTGACAAAATAAGAAAAAATAGGCTAAAGGCTCAATGGGCTAACTAGGATTTGATATTCAAGGTGGGTATATAAAAAGAAAAGAAAAATGTTAGGCTAAACAAAGCAACGCCTACATCCTTTCCCACACTACACTTCCTTTCATTTCTGCTTCGTATACACACCAGTAAAGTTCTAGACACTTCAACATTGTAATGGAATAAACAAACCTCACTATACACTCATTGCACATGCTCAACTCAAGACATATTCACGGTGCACTCCCCTTTATCGCCTAATTACAAGAATTCCAAATTAAGCCTCAATCACACCAAATCGAATTCTCGTGGCCTAAGCATTTCACATATGTACAAAATTTTTGCATGCTTTCTCAAACGAATCACCTTGCAATATAAACATTCTGTACAACACGCAACCGGGATTTCGTAGCCATAGAGTAGCAACATGCATGGGATACAACCAAACAAACCAAAAATTGAAAATAAAACTACTCCTATCGACCGTATTTCAAGTAAGACGGTCGCCAATCCATCCATCATAGGGAACGTCACTATTTACGACTTCGCCTCAATGGGACTCTTCTCGGCAAAAGAACCGAAAACAAACTCCGAGAAACCCAACAATAAAAATAATTAACGAAAAATTTTAAAACTATCAATAATTTTGACAAAATAATTTACACACCGGCTAACAAAGATTCAACAAAGACACACACCTTCACAAAGATATTTACAATAACGAAAATACACACAAAAACAGGTCACAATATTTTCAAACACGACAAATGTAACATGCAATTACATACAAAACAAGACAAAAACCAGCAACACCCCAACTACTCCCCACCCCACACTTAAAATCGAACACCGCCCCTGAAGCACTATACAATCACAAAACACAAAGGTGGGTGGGTGAAACTCGGTCAATCAAAGTATTCCACTTCTTCATCAGTAAGCCGTTACCTCATCTCCCCATATGTCCGACCTCCCCGTCGGTCCTCCGACTGAACGTCGGAATCCTCGCACGTGTCTCTCATCAGTGGGGACATTATCATCTACAGGCTCCACGAAAGCCGGGCCCACACGACATAGTGCCCGGCATTTTCGCCAAAGGGGTCTCCAGGGTCGAAAGTGCCTACGCCTCATCCTCCTCGCACGGTCTCCCGCCTATCCGTAGCCGGGAGCACCCGTATCTCGGAACATGCGGGCCATATACGATCATCCCGAGCATGTCGCTCGGCTAGTGTGAGAATCGGCCTGGGTGGGAGGGTGGTGTCAAGTGCCTTAGTGTTTGTGACATCTATGGCACGCCTCTCTATCTCAAGGGATATAATCTAGGGCCTCTTTCCTTCTACCTCCAGCTCAGAACGTACGGGAGAAACCGCCAAACCCGTACTGCGCCCTTGATGCAAACGGGTTTCTACATGGCGTATATGATCACCGCCCCCTACATTTATCTCCTCTCGGTCTCTTTCATCGTGGCATACACTGTGCATACGCTGATTCTGGGTGACATCTGGTCATGTGCACTCTAATCAAACAAGAGCAAACAATCTTCAAATCCTGCATCTCCGCTTCAAGTCATTTGTGAGTAGGGCAATGTCGATGGTAGCCCTCTCCTTATGCCTCACCCGGGGCCAAGTCAGTCGACCGGCTCCACACAATGTGCATCTCGATATCTCGCATAAGGTGTAGTGTGATATTCAACCGTCAAGTACAATGGGCACGTTGTTTTGCGCCCCGCATGGCATTTAAGTGATGAGGCTCAAGTGTGACAATTTGGCCCTTATTTTGATGGTGACTGCTGAGCGTCCGGCCCAATTTGCATAGAACTCCCCGAATCAAGTGTGTTGCACTCAACTCGCCAAAATGAGCCATGCTCTAAGCAGTTGTCAACCTGTACAACAAAGGGGGAACTCCTCGCCAATGGGTCCCTTGCAATATGCTCCTCATGGAAGTACTTGTTCTCCTTGTGCTTCGTACCACTTCTTCCCTTTCCTTGTCACCCATCGGTTCCGTAGATTCGGCGGCTGCCGCGTGGAAACCGGGCTGGTGCCGCTGACCGTTGTTCCCGCCTAACCTTTTCTTCCGGCGCTCGAGATGTAGATGCGCCTTTCCTTGTTCTGCTCGTTGCCATTGTTCCCTGCTGCCAAAGAAAGCGCATGGGCCCCAATGTCGGCCACTAAATAGCTTCGACTAAGGCTGGCTTAGGCTCTGCCAGCACCCCACACTTAGTTTTCACCACAATTATAGCATCACTAAGATCATCCTTATTTTATTGTTTACATAGAAACAAGAAACCAAACAACAAACAACGAAATGCCTCGTGTATTCAAATTTATTTCGACAAGATAACCTCTATGTACTACCTCGTACTTGCATGCCTAATCACAACCTTACCATCGATCACATTTCATCACATAAAGATTCTAGCTAAAAAAAAAAATTCTATCAACTCAACCTAAGCAATTTCCATTTCTATGTGATTCGATACTCCCATGCAATTTCAACCAATTCTGTTCCCCCGAAAATTCATCGCTTCTTAGCATAATACGTTAAGCACAACACAAGTCAACGCACTCCAACATGTGAAAATCCAACAATTTTTTTTCACATTTCAACCTCAATTCACTTTCTCCCTATTCATAACCCAACCCTGGCCTACAATTTCACAACCAAATTCGATCAAGCATGTAATTTTTGCATTCATATAATCACCACGATACTACGAACAAACAACCATAACTCAATATGAATTTAAGCTAAATTTATACCTAAAGGGTTAGCCATGAAACATACTTGGAAATCGGTGATATATATTTAGCAAAATTGAGGTTGAGTTCAAGAACATACCTTGTCCGATGATATCAAGAAAAGTTGAAAACTTTCGTGCTTCCAAGTCCGCGCCACGTTGGGGAAGGGGGAAATTTTGGGTGTTTGTCATGAGGGGTGTGGGAAACAAAATGAAATGAGGTAATTGGTGTTAAAAAGGGGGATTTTCACACGGGTCGCTGTGTGACCCGCGGCGACCCGACAATTACACTTCAACGTGTCACGGAGGGTGAGCATCACCTCCGTGACACGGAGTTATCACAGTATCTGTGAATTCTGTAAAATTCGTAATTTGTTTTTCAACGTGTCACTGAGGGTAACGCGCTGCAGCATCACCTCCGTGACACCTGAGCCATCACGTTGTGCTCAATGTCACACTTAAAAATTTTTCATACCTCATTTTCCTTCAGACTTCTTGCATTTCTTTTTCCTCCGATCAACCTTTGAGTCATATCTACAACAAGAAATCGTTAGAATCCCAAGGTTTGAAGAACACAATATTTTATTTTTTATATTTACACACATATACATATATTTTTTTTCTTTTTCACTTTTTTTCTTTTCTTTTTATCTCGTACAATCATAAAACAAAATTCACGGGCTGCCTCCGTGCAACGCCCGGTTTACCGTCGCGTTCGACGTCGTTTAAGCTCACACCGCCCTAGGTGACTCTGGGATGTTTCTTCACGACTCCGTCCTCACCGCTGCTTACCCCCGTCGTGGGGTCGCCCCACCAACTCTGAGAGACTCAACGCCCGTGGAGCAACTTCAACCTTGCTCAAACACGTTGATGACCGAGAGTTCTCGTACACTCCACTGGGAGCTTGGTGGCCTTGTACACATCAAACACCTCCACCTTATCATGTAAGCCGTATCGTGAGTCGCCCCGGCAGCTACGTCTACGCTTCCTAGCCAAGAAAGGCCGGCCCCAAAATAAAATGGGACTTGTCGCTCAAAGTCCAAAGACAACAAAATCTACCGGGAAGATCAAGGAGACGACTTGCACCAAGACGCCCCTCCACAATTCCGTTCTGTCTTTGCCAAAGAATGACCGCAAGCTGCAAGATCACCGTTGTTGGTCTAGGACTCCCTAGCCTCAACTTTTTGAATACCGAGGCTCCAGACAAGTTAATGCTCGCTCCCAAATCACATAACTGCGAGCTCTGACAATTGGCCCGATTGTTAGTTGAATTGTGAACCTCCTCACGGTCTTTGAGCTTTGTAGGCAATCGGTTTTTGTATCCGGAAGGTGCACTCCTCCGTAAGAGCCACCGTGGCAGACTCAGTAAGCTCGTTTGTTGGCCACGATGTCCTTTATTTACTTTGCGTACTTAGGCCTCCCGCAAAACATCAACAGCAGGGCAAGTTAACGTGGTACCGTTAAGCACCTCCACAACTTTTGAAACACGCTCCTCCTTGTGTTTCTTAATCGTTGAGGGAACGGGTGTAGGTCTTTCTCGTGTTCAAAGACTTTGTTCTTCCCTCTCATCATTTTGCTCCCTCTCCGGTTCTGCTGCTTCCGATCAAGCTGAGGTGGCTCCTTCGGCTCCACCTCCTTCACCGCAAACCACTCCGTGGTCACCGCATTCACCCGGGGCTAGCCTGGGGTCCGTGTCACTGGGAAGTCCTCCTCTAGGCCGGTGCTTGGGCTCCAGGCTGAAACGCTCAAACCGAGCACTCGCCAGAAGCAATCGATTATTCTTGACCTCGGGTCGCGAATTTAACATAGTCGCCCGCAATTGAGCTTGGTTAGCTATCAATGTCTTTGAACATCTCTCAACGTTGGGTGATGGTGGAGGAGGCATTGCTTCTATATCAGTAGACTCATAGTTCTCAGGGCCCTTGATTCCCTCTCGCACCCCGACTCAAACTCGTCCTCGATGGTTGTTGCTACCCCAAGAGAAATTCGGTGATTCCTCCGCTAGAGTTGTAGTCATACTATACTGTTGGTGATTGTTCCTTTGTGCATTGTCGGCTAAAGTTCACCGAGTCGTGATTTGCCCACAACACTCACCGAGTGTTCATTACTTCCGCACACTTCACACCAAATCGTTGGACCGCAGCCCACCGCTTCTGAGACTTACTCAAGCTCATGTTGCCGAAGGGTGTTGAGTTACTCCCCGCAAGGCGCCTATCTCAGGCAATGATACCAGAACCCATCCACTTCCACCCACCGCTTTTCCTGCTCCTCCTTTGAAGAGTCCGCATTCCACTCCGATTTCCCCCGCGAAATATGATTAAGCAAGGTATACAGCCCTCATAAGTCTTTCTAATGCTTTGTCCCCCACCGGGCAGAGTCCAAATAAGATTTTTGTGTGGGGTTCCAAACCCTCAATAAAAGTGTGCACTAGCAATATCATTTGGATTGGTGGTGATGAGACAATCCCGCAAACACATTTGAATCTTCTCCCAAGCTTGGATACGTATTCTCTCCCTTCTCTTTGTTTGAAACTTAGAATTTGACTTAAGTCTTGTCAAGCGCCCGTAAGGAAAGAACCGGATCAAGAACTTCTTTGCAAGATCATCCTGTGGTTATAGAGTTCTAAGTGGGCTCGCCAACCACCTTTCGGCTTCTCCCAAAAGTGAAAATGGGAACAAGTTTGTAAGCTCCATAGTCTCGGGGTTGGACACCTGGGCCGGGATGTAAGTGTCGTTTCTATCTCCAAAAAAATTCTTGAAGATGTTGCTGTGATCCTCGTGAGGGAGACCCGCGTGAACCGCCCGCTTGTGTGCAATTGTACCATGTTCGTTTAAGCTCGAACCTCCCCTCCTGGCTCAGCTCACAATGCGATGTGACATTGCTAAGTAATGTGGGATTGCCACATCGCGAACCGGCTCTGAAGCCTACTCTGCACTAATACCGCCCGCACAAGTGGTGGATTCAGGGTTGCTCCATTATTGTTTGTCTCGAGCAACCGCAGCTTTTCTCTCTAGAGCTTCCGTTGGCGATGGAATTGTCTTTCCGCTCTAAGGATGGATCACTAAATTTCTTTTGTCTCTGCCGTTGTTCAACATAATCTCGGTTATCTCGCAAATACAGTGCTAAGACCAAGTTGTCAACACTTAAATAAGAAATAAAGAAACTAACACTTTTTAAGAAAAAATTATAATTTTCACCAATTGCCGCTTCCCTACAATCGCGCCAAAACTTGTTCTAGCTTGTCCTGATGACTACACGCAAGTGCACGTGGTCGAACAAGTAGTAAGTGGCTCAAGTGGGGCAAAGTATCGCATCCCACTGTGGACTGACTAATGTGGGAAAATCACCTCAAGTGTCAATTTCATCGTAACTCTAAGAATGCAGACAATAGTGTAAAGAAAAGTTTTTATATTTTGTGAACTATTTCTATACTAAGGTAAAATAATTATACAAGTGAGTCTTGACCAAGAAATGTGAGCATGCCGAGGCTAAAATGAACATGTAAAGAAATTAAATATCGATATACATGGTTTATCTTTTTCTTCCGGTTGCTAGTCAACTTATGCCTATGGATTAAAACTCACGTATTTAACCTGCAACTTAAGAACCATGAACCTTCCGCCTACATGTCTCTGTGGATAAGAAGAAATTCATGTTCTAGCCATACAAACCCGATTCCACACTTCTGACTAATACTGTACTTTCAGTATATTTCTATCCCAAGGTAAATCAATCTCAATTTTCCCAAACTAAGAAAAGATCATATCCCATACTCCACAACTTTCCGGCTTTCGTGCCCTCTCGGTTTGAAACCTGACTCTTTGAATTTACATTAACATTGGCCGAGCATAATGCAAGTAAGAACAAGAATTAAATAGAACAACCATAGAAGAAAAGATGAAACAACCAAATAATCAACAACCAGATTTCAATACAATTGTTCCTAACCTCAAGAAGAAAGGGAATTAGCCACTCATTTGTGGATTGAACATCGTTAAATGAGTGTAAATCATACAAACAATTGAAAGAAAGAAGAAAGTGATAGAGAAACCCTAAGAATTTCTGTCCTCTCAACCGGCCTGTAACCCAATTTCTTGCTCCACCAAGTCGAATAATTAAAAATAAACCAAGTGTTTCTATTTATATCGGGGAGAATTTTTCTGGTTTAATAGGGGCAACGGTCACTCTGAAAGTGCACGCGGAAAGCACCGCCCTCCTGGTGACATGGTGCAAACGCGAGGCTCTTCCTCGGAATTCTAGCCGTCTGTAATTGCCCCCAACGTGGCACGCCATGCAACGCAGAGCATGCCCACCGTGCCATGGTGCAAACGCGCACCCTCCACCGGAATGTCAAGATCCGTGAAATTAATTCCAACGGGCCATTACCTAGCTTCGATCATGGACCCTCTCGAAATTCTTGAAATTATATCTCGCGACGTAATTCATCCGCGATAAGTTGTCAAGGCTCCATCGCGTGAGCTCTCTTTATTTCTTGCCCTTCCGCCGGCTCTTGCTCGCTCCCCGAGTCCATTCTCGCTTCCTCCCCCAACATGCATCTAGCTCCATAAAAGTATGTTTTTCCCCCGCAAAACAACGCTAATCATGTTGGTTAAGTATAAATTCCACAGTTCCCTACAATTTACATGAGAATGTACTAAATTGTTGGATAAACAAGGCAAAACCAATGCATTTGAGCATCACTGGGCATATAAATATGCCCTGCATCACCACTACTATTCGAATACGGCCCAACACGGCTGGGCCACAATCAACAAGATTTCAAATGTTAACATGTGCACGGCCCCACACGACCGGCAATAAATTAACTGTGGAGATATATATATATATATACACTGCAAGCCTCTATGAAAATCGATAAGATGGTGCCTGGACAGTGGCCCCGACCTACCCGTACCGGTACAACAAAAGAAAATGAACTACACCTCTAAAATATCAAGCTCCGGATGATAGGAGGGATGACTCTAAGGAGTCGGGCCGGAATTACTGAGATCGCTCTCCTCGTCTATGAGTACCGCAGCAAGTAATGCAAATGCTTCCCAAACGGCGCGTACCACCGGTACCGAGTATGCAAAGAAACCGAAACATCTAACATAAGCAACATAAGTAGAAACTATGAATAGTACATGATATCTAAATCTGTAGGAATCGATAGAATTCGAATGTGTTTTCCATACCGGGGCAAGGAAGGAGCGTAATTGCCGACGTGGCGATAGCTCTTTTCTATTAACTAATAAATAACATATATACATATATAACAAAGTGCGACCAATACCAAATTTCATAAGCCTAAGGTGCCAACCAACAAGCACCGATATATTCTACCCGGCCAAAACCATCCAAAAATAAGTCACTCCACTCATCTACTAACTACGAGCACTTACCGCCCCCGGGTCTCCGCCTGCCATGGCGTTCGATATAAATAATCGTGTTCCGAGCCCTGAGGGACTCTGCATCAGACCAGAATCGTAACTCCATTTGTATATGAAATTCGTTCGGTTGCAAGCGCACGACGTGTAACCGGTCTCCGCTATGCCGACGCCGATATGGGGAAAGCTTCATCCCATCTTCATCCTACTGACGGACCCGCATGCCACTCCTTCGAGTGACGTATACTCACCCGCTCGTGGGCGACACGCTATCAACCTGGGGCGGGAGACACTCAAGGGTGCCCTCATAACATAAACAAAAGTCACAACAATTCACACCAATAGCAGCATGTTTAAACCGAAAATACTATCTGTAATCTGAGTTCTCAATCAACTCTTTTTTGTGTTATACCGATTCTCATACCGTTATACCGACCTAAGATCTATCCGACCGTATGGCTATACTGTGAGCCGAGATACTATCTCACTGCCTCGACCGTACCGTATCTCGGGGATACAGGACCGTTTCACTTACTTTACTAGGATTTTATTCGTAATATATGTCATATTATTATAAAACATGCTTGCTAAATGTGCATACTGGACTATACTGAAACCGAAATAACATCTTGCCATTTGGCACTATTTTACTAGCTTGACCGAGTATGACTCCTAACAACGCAAGACAAGTTTACCAATTCGCACAAAACTCAATATTCGACTCTAGGGAATTCTATTATGGAGTTTACCGCATTATGCTAGGCTAGAGTTACTAACTTGCCCAAGAAACCGGCTTTACATACCTTCGCGCTTCGGGACATCCGACTAATCTAAGGCTCTACAAGCACTAGCCTATTTCTCCCAACCGCATTCACATTTATATCAATTAGAACTAAATACACTAATATTCTAGAAGAAAACATCACTTCTCCGATATATTTATAGCCCAAACTTGGACTTATCAAAGACGGTCGAAACCTTGCTATTTTTTGAAAGTCCGTAAGGGAGAAACACTTACCTTTAGGGCTAGGAATATATTGACACTAATTTGTAGCAATACCACTTACCTTAGGTCGGTAGGGCGCCACCTCCTGCGCCTAATTTCACGAAACTAAACTGCAGGAATGCTCCTTGTCGCTAAATACCTCGGTTTCTGAGGTTAATTTGAGTTTGGACCGCGTTTGACGGCGTAATCCAACAAAAATTATAAAGGAAACTCGCCCCTCCCCTCGTTTCGCTTTTTCTCGAAATTATGAAAGGTAAATGAAGTAAACCGAAGTTGAAGGCTTTTATACTTGGTCACGGCTACGATGTCACGGGGCTAACGCGGAGGCCCTCCCTCCGTGACACGCGCCATCGTGGAGGGCTCGCACCAGCCTCTCCTTCGTGATGGTTCGACTGATTTTTATCCGGGCCTTTCCTTGTGCCTTTTCCTAGCATGTATGGTAATCAAAAACTTTAACCAATGCCGCAGCCCATATACGTGTTGAGAATTTTACTGGTGTAACATTCTTCCCCATGGACATTCGTCCTCGAATGTAAACTCCCCGTCTCATAGGACTTCCCAAGTTACTTAACTAGTTTCTAGAAAAATTTTGGTAGAGTTTCCCTGTATTGAATTATCTCAAAACTCCGAAATGCAATAAAAGTCCAATATAGGTACTCCACACGATACTATAGTATTCACATGAAAGATTAAAATTCCATCTTCTCATTCATACATATTCTATAAGGTATTGCATAGAATAATAATACTAACATACCTCTTGACTAACTATGCTAGAAATAAGTGAGGATATCCAGTTTTCATATCTTCCTCTCGCTTCCCAAGTCATCTTCCTCTCTGCCCCGTTACGCCACGTACTTTGACGTACGCAATATCTTTGGTTCTAATCTATGAATTGCCTGTCTAAGATAGCTACCGGAACCTCTTCATAGGTCGCCCTCTTCCGTAACCTCGGGATATCCTAGACCTGGACCGCCTACTGGGTCTCCGATGCACTTTCTTAGCATAGATACGTGAAAACCTGGATGAACGGATTCTACTCCTAGAGGCAAGTTCACTCATATGCTACTTGGCCTAGTCCTTTGACGGACCATAAGGGCCCAACTACCTCGGACTCCAGCTTACCTTTCTTGCCGAATCTCATCACCCCTTTCATCGGAGATATTTTCAGAAATACCCAGTCATTCACATCAAATTCCATGTCTCGCGCCGTACACGCATATGATTTCTGTGGCTCGTGCGCCGCAGGCGTTCGGGAGCAAGCTTTACCTTCTCCTCTCGACCGTTGAATAATGTCTCTGCCCCAACCAAGCAGCCGACTTCTCCTACTTCAAAACCATCATAACTGGCGATTCGCGCATGCCGCTTCATACAATGCTCAAAGGGCGCCATCTCGGATAGCCGAGTGATAGCTATTATAAGAAAACTCACTAATCCGCAAATGCTTCGTCCTGGCCATTTCAAAATGCACACGCCGTAGCATGTCTCGAGCGTTCGAATAGTGCGTTTCACTCGTCCATCTCGTTCCGAGGTGGAATGTTGTGCCTACCACCGCGTTCCTGCATTCTCTTCGAAATGACCGCCAAAATCTAGCCGTAAATTGTGCCCCTCTCGTCGAGATAGTTTATACTGGAACACCGTGAAATCTAACAATTTCTCTGATGCATAATTTGGCATAATCTTCTACGAGAAGGTAGCTTTCACCGCGGTGAAATGGGCTGATTTTGTCCGCCCGTCAACTATCACCCAAATGGAATCATGTCTACAAAGTCCTGTACGGGTAATCCCGTATTACAAAATCCATGTTCACCGCTTTCCCATTTTTGTAGAGAGGCACATCTATGTCCCGAGTTTACCCGCCTAGTTTCCGGTGTTTCGCTTTTACCGTTGCGTTAGACACCTGCTACAAATTCGGCAATTTCTCTTTTTCATACTTGGCCACCGCAGTTCTCCTTGATATCATGGTACATTTACATCGTGCCTAGGTGGAGGGAATAGCTGTGCATAATGTACCTCATTCATAATCAAGTGAGCCCCGAAATATTCGAACACAACAGGCAAACTTTTACATCGCAAAGACTTCATCCTCGCTATTCGAAAATCTGGCGCTTTCCTTGTCAATTTTTGTCCTGTTAGATCGTGTCGTATCTCATATTGCCGTTCTTTTACTTCCACAACTAATGATGACACGGCGGTGCTCCCCGACTACCGCTCGTTGTCCTCTCAAGCTTCGCTACACGAACGGCTAGGCCGGCTAATTGATGTATTCCTCTCACCAACTTCCCGCTGCTCGGGCCGGGCCGATGCGCCCGCAAGTCTACTGGTTGTACAAGTACATAGTGGCCCTTTGCCAAACCGAAATGTCGAACCTAATGTGGACCGGACTACGTGGTAAAACCTTCTCGAGTGTTAATTTACTATAACTCTAATAATGAAGACAACAAAGGTAAAGAAAAGTTTTTATATTTTGTAAACTATTTTTATACTAAAGTAGAATAATTATACAAGTGAGTCTCAACTATGAATGTGAGCATGCTGAGGCTAAAACGAACATGTAAAGAAATCAATCATCGATCTACGTGGTTTATCTTTCTCCTAGCTAAGGTCGAAACCTATGCCTATGGATTAAAACTCGTATTTAACCCAACTTAAGAATCATGAACCTTCCACCTACATTTCTGTGATAAGAAGAAACATGTTCTAGCCATACAAAACCGATTCCACACTTGACTAATATGACTTTCAGGTATATTTCTATCCCGAAGGTAAATCACCCTAAATTTTCCAAACTAAAGATCATATCCATTAATTCAACTCCGCTTATTCCTGGTGAAACCGGACTTTTTTGGATTTACATTAACATTGGCCAGATATTAATGCAAAGAAGAACAAGAATTTAATTAGAACAAATCCATAGTTGAAATATGAAAGAAACCGTATAATCAACAAATTACATTTCAATACAATAGTTCATATAACTCAAAGGAAGAGGAAGGGAAATTAGCCACTATTTGTGGATTGAAATATCGTTAAACGAGTGTAAATCATGCAAACAATTCAATGAAAGAAGAAAGGGATAGAGAAACCCTAAGAATTTTCGGTTTCTCAACCGCTCGTAACCTAATGCTCTTGCTCCACTAAGTCGACAATTAAAAATGAACCTAAGTGTTCTATTTATACAGGGATACTTTTTCCTGAACAAGCAACGTGTCACGTTGTGCATCGCGAGCACTACCGTGACACGGCAAACGGCGGGAGGCTTTCTCGGGAAGTTGGCCGTCTGTATTGCCCCAACGTGGCAACTGGCATGTAACGCTGAGCATGCCCAGCGTGCCACTGCAAACGCGCCTTCACCGGGAATGTCAAGATCTCTGGGAAACTCATTCCAACGTGCCACGGCTCGATCGCGACCCTCTCGCGTGGAATTTCTTGAATTTATATCTCCTACGTAATGCATCCGCGATGGCAAGCTGTCACCGCTCCATCACGGAGCCCTTAAATTCCTAGCTTCTCCACTCCGTTTCCTTGCTCGTTCCCGAGTCCATCTCCGATTTCTCCCTACATGCATCTTAACTCCATAAAAAGTATGTTTTTCCTGCAAAACAACGCTAATCATGTTGGTTAGTATAAACTCACACTTCCCTACAATTTTCATGCAAATGTACAAACATTGTTGGATAAACAAGGCAAAGCGATGCATTTGAGTATCAATTGGGCATATAAATATGCCCTGCATCACCTACTCCCACACTTAAAATCTTGTTCGCCCTCGAACAATACTCCTACACCTCATGAAATTGATATCCCATCTGGCTACTTTGGCTCGACAATCCGAGCTACGGTTATACCGAGCCATGTTCTAAACAAATCATCAAGAAAACATGCATAGTATCATCATTACAATGACACTTAACAAATCAAGCCCTCCTGTACTCAAGAATCGACTCCCTCGATATTGGCAAACTCATGCAAATTAGCTGACCAAGATATCCGACACGAATTTCATTTTTTCGTCAAGCATGCGCCCTCACATCACAAGAGAATTTCCCCTCTTTTAGATCACATGAACTCTAAATCATTTCATGCATGGGCATGTACACACAATTTCACTCTCTCTCCCAAAAGAATTCACATGCATCGTGTTATGACCCATAGGCTTGCCTCTAGTGTATTACTCCACTAATATAAGGATGCGTGATGTAAGATCACGTAGGACTTAACGTGGTTGTAATGTCACTATGGAACTAGTATACCAATAATAGCAACTAGCATCCTAAGCGCTTTTTTCAATACATCCCATCACATTCTCGGGACATATTATCTTCCTTCCTCCTCCTTTTCTGAAGTCTTTTCTTTTATTTTTGTCGCCCACTTCTTTTACACACACTGCATCAACAAAAAAATAAGCTTATATAACTTTACTTTACATCTCGGCAAGTACACCTTTTGACTCTTTTTCTTCCTTTTCACGCTTTTCTTTTTTTCTCTCTGCTTTCTTTTCTTTTCATCAAGCTCACTCCTTTACACTGTGGAAAATTATATATTTTCTTGAGCGCTTAAGAGCTTCGGATTTGGTTTACTGACCATGAAAAGAAGGGGTTAAACTGTTCACACCTCTTTTCGACCAAAGAAAAAAAAATATAGGCTAAAGGCTCGATGGGCTAACTAGGATTTACTCTTCAAGGTGGATACGAAAAGGAAAAACTAGAAAACTTTTATGGTTAAACAAAGAAACGCCTACATCTTTCCTACACTGCACTTCTTCATTACTGCACACACAACAAAAAGTAAGTTCTAGACACTTCAAAATAGCATGGAATAACCAAACCTCACTATACACTCGATGCACATGCTCAACTCAAGACATCTTCTTCGTACCCTTTAATCGCCTAATTAGCAAGAATTCAAAATTAAGCCTCAATCACACCGACCGAATTCTATGGGCTCCAAGTGTCTCACATATGTACAAAAATCTGTATGCTTTCTAACGAATCATCTTCGCAGCATAAATATTATGGGCCAACACGCAACCAAGATTGGTAGCCATAAGAGTAGCAACATGCATGGGATACAAACTAACACACCAAAAATTTAAAATAACTACTCCTCTCTCGATCGTATTTCCTTAAGACGGTCGTCATCCATCCATCATAGGGAACTACTATTTACGACTTTGCTCAATGTGGGACTCTTCGGCAAAAGAACGAAAACAAACTCCGAGAAACTCCAAAAGTAAAAATAGTTACGAAAATTTTTAAAAAAATATCGATACTCGACAAAACTATTTACACACCGGCTAACGCATTCACGCACACAAATACAAACAAGAAATATTTACAATAATTTAACATACACATAAAAACAAGGTTGCTAAATTTTTCAAACACAAAGAATGTAACATGCGATTATATACAAGACAAGACAAACCTCAGCACCACCTAGCTACTCCCCACCCCACACCTAAAATCGAACACCGCCCCTGTTCATACAATCACAAACATGAAAGGTGGGTGGTGAAACTCCCCGATCAATCAAAGTACCCACTTTCACGTGTTGCCGCCTCTGCCCCCATGTTCGAATTTCTGGCCGTCTCCCCTCCGACTCAACATCGGAATCCTCGCATGCTCCTCGCTGCTGGGGACATCATCATCCACGGAAAGCCCACAAAAGCCGGGCCCACACGTACATAGTGCCCCGGCATTTTCGCCAAAAGGGTAACCTAAGTCAAGCCGCCATGGGCCATCCTCCGTTGCTCTGCCTTCCCCCGCCTATGCGTAGCCGGGAGCATCTCGCATCCCGAACATGCGAGCTATATCGGTCATCCCGAGCATGTCGCCGCTAATGTGACAACCGGGCCGTGAGTGGTGCTCGGTGCCTTAGTCTTTGTGACATTTGGCGGCACGCCGCTCCATCTCGCGGATGTGGGGTCTAGGGCCTCTTCCTCTACCTCCGTGCCCCTCAGAACGTAGTCAAGAATCTACAACCCGTACCTATGCCTCGATGCAACCAAGCTTCTCTTCATGGCGATATGATCACCGCCCTACATTTATCTCCCTGTACTCTCCTTTCATCGTGGCATACACCAGTATACACGATCCCGGTCAACATCCGCCATGTGCACCCCTAATCAAAAAGGAGCAACAATTTTTAGCGATCCTGCTTCCTGCTCATCTCGTGAATGTGGCAGCGTCGATGATAGCCCCTCTCCATGCCGCCTCCAAGGTACACTGTGCCCACACAATGTGCGGCCTCATATCCGCATAAGGTGGGAGTGATATTCTACTGCCGGAAAGTACAAGACTCGTGTTCAGCCCCAGTGCTAGCATTGAGGTAAGGAGGCTCAGACACCGCCCCTTATCTTGGATGGTGTGACTCCTGTGAGCGTCTGCTCCACTGCATAGAATTTCGAATATATTTCACTCCTTGGGCTCAAAATGGAAGCGTGCCTCGTAGTGTCTATCCGGTGTACCATGCTGGGAACTCTGCGGCCAACTGTCCTCGCAACATGTCTTCAGGTGGAAGTATTTGTTCTCCTTGTAAGCTGTACCACTCTCTTCCCTTCCTCGCTCACCCATCTCGGTTCCATATTGCTATCAGGCTGGCCGCGTGAACCGGGCTGAAAGGCTGACCGCTGCCCAGCCCACCGCTTCCTTCAGGCGCTCGATGTAGATGCGCCTACTCCTGAAAACCGCTCGCTTGCCATTGTTCCCGCTAAAGAAAACAGACAGCCCCAATGTCGGGCCAAATTGTAATGGCTCAGCTTCGACTAAGGTTGGGTTTGGCTCGGCCACCTCACACTTAGTCTTCACTCTCTATTTTTGCATTTTTTGGCAAGATCATATGTGTTTCTAATTTACAAAAATAAGAAAACTAGAACAACTAAAAAACACAAACAATATTACCTCGAGCATTCCCTGCATTCGACAAGATAACCTCTAGCAGACTACTCGACTTCGTGATACCTAATCCCGACATTACCATCGATAACATTTCATCACATTGCACTTGGCACATGAAAGAAAAGAAAAGAAAAAACACAACAACTATGCAATTATACAAACCTATGCTACCTACCCGTTTCTTGTATACCACCATTCCATTCCCGAAAATCCGTCTATTTTTTCTTCCCATATTAGCTACGCGTATAATGCAACCAACTCATTTCACCCAACATATACACAACCACAAGAATTCACAATTCGAAAGTTTTCACAATTTCATGTTCAATTCCAACTCCTAGCTATACTTTCCACAAATTTGATCAAGCACATGTTTTTATCAATTCATACCATTACAAGGATATTACGAACATAAATTAACAATACTTGAATGAATTCAAGTTCAACTTCTACCTAGGCTATGGTTTACTCATACTCATGCTAAAAATCGAAAGAATTTTACCAAAATTGAGATAGAAGTGATGAACGTACCTTTTAATTGACGAACCGAAGAAAAACATGACGAAATTATACACCTAGGGCCGTGACACGTTGAGGAGGAGGGGATTTTTGGGAGGTTTGTCGCGGTGAATATGAGAAAATGAGAAAAAAATGAGGGGATTTGGGGTTAAAAAGTGGGATTTTAGCTGGGTCGCCCTAAGTGACTGTGGCAGACCCGACGCGAGCAACACTCCAACGTGTCACTTCTGAGGGTAACGCCAGTATCTCTGGGACACACTCATCGCTGGGCAGTATTCTCGAATTTGCAAAATTCCAAATTTTTGCCTCTTCAACGTGTCACTAGGGTAACGCGAGGCCCTCCTCCGTGACACGGAGCCATCGCGCAGGCTCACCATTTTGCCACTTTTAACAAAATTTTCTTACCTCTTTTTTTTCTCCTTTGCATTCCTTTGCCTTACTTCCCGATCAACCCGAAATATATCTTTCAACAAGAAATCGCTAGAATTCCAAGGTTTGACGAACGTAATATTTTTATTTCAAAAATTAATTATGATTTCAACTTCAGTTTTTAAAATTATCAAAAGAAAAAATATATTATATATATATATTTTTCTTTTTCTTGTTTTTTTATTTCTTTTTTCTTTTTCTATGTACAATTTTACAACAATACCCCGGTTGCCTCCCGTGTGCCGCTCGTGTTTAATGGGCTCGACTCGACATCATTCAAGCTCATTCCCGCCTTAGGTGACGGACAAGCCACGAACACGCCCTCACCCCCCGCTGCTTACCTTTGTCTGGGGATTTTCCATTAACTCCCGAGACTCAAAACCCCTGAGCAACATCCGCTTGCTCAAGCACATTGATGACCGAGAGTTCCTCGTACACGGCCGGGAGCTTGGTGGCCTTGTACACATCAACACCTCCACCTTGTAATGCTCTCGCATAGTTAGCTGCCCCGTAGCTACATCTATTAACGCTCTTGCCGCTAAGAAAGGCCGCCCCAAAATAAATGGGTTCTTCCGCTCGGCTCAAAGTCTAGCACAAACAAAATCTAAATGAAGATTAGGAGCCGATTCACCAGCACGCCCTCCACAATACCATCCGATCTTGCCAAGGAACGATCCGCGAGCCGCAAGATCAATGTTGTAGGTCTAGGACTCTAGCCTCAACTTCTTGAATACCGAGGTCGGCATCAGCCAATTCTCGCTCCCAACACATAATCTCGCGAGCTCGGATACTTTTGCCCGATTGTTATTTGAATTGTGAAGCTCCCGTGGTCTTTGAGTCAGAGGGCAATCTGGGCTCCGTATTTGGAAGGTGCACTCCTCCGTAAGAGCTACCGTGGCATACTTCGTAAGCCTCGTTTTTGTTGGCCACGATGTCCTTTATGTACTTTGCGTACTTAGGCACTCCCCGCAAAACATCAACAAGGGGTAAGTTAATATGTACCGTTTTTAAGCACCTCCATGAACTTTTTGAAACACGCTCCTCCTCACAGGCTTTTTAATCGCTGAGGGAACGGGGGTGGAGGTCTTTCATTCAAGATCCTTGTGCTTCCCCCTCTCAATATTTTGCTCCCTCTCCTCGCCCCGACTGAGGTGGTCTTTCTGTTCCACCTCCTTCAACCGCAAACCACTCGTGGTCACCGCATTACCTCGTTTGGGGTTGGGGTCTCGTGTCAGCTGGAAGTCCTCCTTCTAGGCCTCGGTGTCTCCGGGCTCCAACAACCGCCCAACCGATATCCAAAGGCTCGTAGCTAGCTGATTATTCTGACCTCGCTGCCAATTTTACATAGTCGGCCCGCACTTGAGCTTGGCTAGCTATCAATGTCTTGAACATCTCCTCAATGCTGGGTGACGGTGGTGGTGGAGAGGGGCATTGTTGTTTCTATATCATGGCCTCGATAATTCTCGTGGCCCTCCCCATTCCTCTCAGATACCCCGACTCGAACCGTCCTCATGGCTGTTGCTACCCCAGGAAATTCGATGATTCTCCCAGCTTAGAGTTGTAGTCGCTCTCATATCACAGATTGTTCCTCGCGGCATTACCACAAAGTTCACCGAAACCGGATTTGCTCCAAACACTTCCACCCGAAAGTGTTCATTGCTCTCGCACACCTCACACCAAATTCGCGCACGCATTTACCGGGGCCAGACCGACTCAAGCTCATGTTGCCGAAGTGGGTGTTTAGTTGATTCTCGCAAGGCAACATCTATGCGCCGATAACAGAAACCCATCCACTTCCAAGACCTGCACTCGCTTTCCTTGCTTCTCCTTGAAGAGTCCGCATTCCACCGGATTTCCCGCGAAACATTGGGCAGTATAAATCTCCTCGTAAGTCCCACCGGTTTCCAAGGCCCTCAATAGTCTAGGCAAAGGCCTGCACTCGGGCAACATCCATATCCTCCCGTAACGTAGCTATCATGCATGCTCTCAATGTATTTCGGGTTCGTACTCATAATAAACCGATGAAACCCTGACTAGCATAGTGTCCACAAAATGAGCATAGCTGCCAAGGAGTCAAACCGTAAAGCATAGCTCGTACGCCCGCCCTCGGCTTCCAAGTGGCAAAATCGATCCATCCTGGGCCCGCCGATCTCCCGTGGCAAGTAATGGTCCAGAAAGGCTTCCGAGAAGTCGTGGACTAGCCCAGGCAATGGTCTCCTCCGAGAACTTTCCCAACTCGTGACTATATAATACCGCTATGTCTTAACCAACACTCACATCTCGACCGATTTTTGTTGTTTGCCACATGCATGACCCGTAAAATTCCTTCCGCATCTCATCTAGGAAACCTGGGGTCCTCTCGCCCGATCTCGACCCTCGTGAACTGTGGGGACCCACAAAAACCTCGACCCTCGAACCGCCAGATCCACTTCGATGGCTCCGGCTGCCACGTGGCACCGACTGGGCGCGCGTGGCTATCATTTGTGCTAACATAACCACTGTCAAGAACTTCCCCCGGGTTCGATGGTGTAGGTATGTGGAGCCCAAGGCGTGTCATGCCAAATGGCTCCCCGGTGAGAGGGGACCGCCGAGAGGGTCAGTGGATGATGCTCATATCGCCCGCATCGCCGATCGAATGAAACCGAGGCATCCCCGGGCCGGGGTGCCTCTCCCGCTCGCCGTATCTAACCTTCTACCGTGGGAGTGTGGTGTCGTCATTTTCCCATGGCTTTCTCTCTTTATCTCGTAGACAAAGAATATGATAAGTTTTAGACCAAATCATACCGCACTCATTTACAAGACGATCAACAAGAAGAAAGAGTAACCATCCTTTGCCATGCCTTGCATCCTCTCGCTATAGTATGGGTGCACAACACATCCATACAGTGATTTCCTTACATAGCATGGTTGCAGACTTCGGGACACGAATTCTGCTACGATACCAAGTTAGTCACGCCCCGCTCGGGGTATGATCGCACTCCGGTGCTCCTAGTAGGACTCAGACCGCTAACTAGTGAGCCTAAGCACACTCGGTGCCCGAGTGGCTCTATCTCACATTCTGAAACAACTGGGCTATATAATCGCTTCTAACATGGGAATGTGCCGACTGTGGTCATAGCCACCTGGCCCCGCAACACGCCCAACCGAGACACACCGTGGGGTGAGCCTATGCGCTCTATTGCCACCATGTCATTTAGTTATCTCTAATCTCCACATGCAGGGAACATCAGAACATTTACGTGACTGCAAGGTCACCACTACTATTCGAATACAAACTTCACACGGCCAACACACCAACCCACATGGAGATACATATATATATATAAAATTCGCAAGCCTCAAAGTGAATACTAATAAGATGGTCTGGGACAAGGCCCCCAATTACCGCGCGCACTGCACAACAAAAGAAAATGAACTACACCTCTCGGAATATCAAGATCCTGGATGACAGAGCCGATGACTCTATGAGCCGGCCGGGATCACGAGAGATCGCTTCGTCTATGAGTACTGGCAGTAAGGTACGTACACACAGCGCGCTACTCACTGTACCGAGTATGCAAAGTAAATCAAAACATCTTAACATAAGCAACATAAGTAGAAACTCAATAGTAAAAGATATCTCCAAATCTTAGAACTATAGAATCTCGAACAGCTTTTCCGTACCGAAAGTGAGGCAAAGAGCGACTGCCGACGTGAGACTGCTTTTCTATTAACTAATAAATAACATATATACATATATGACAAGCAAGGACCAATACCAAAATTTCATGTTTCAAGGTGCCAACCAACAAGCAATCTATATACCTCTACATGGGTCAAACCATCCAAAATAAGTCACTCCATCTCATCTACTAACTACGAGCACCTCTGGCCTACCCTGGGGTCTCCAACTCTGCCATGGCATCTCGATATAAATAATCGTTTAAGTCTGTGAGACTCGTACTCGTATTCGTAATCAGAATCGTATTCAGACCGAAATATGTTCCTCGGTCGCAAGTGCACGATGTGGTAACCGTACCGCTATGCCGACGCCCGATATGGGGAAAGTCATCCCATCTCGGCCCTACTGCGACCCGCATGCCACTCCTTGGAGCGACGTATACCCACCCGCTCCGTTGGCGACAAGACACACCTAGGGGGCGGCGAAGATTCTCAAGGGTGCTCCTCATAACATAAAGTTCCAACAATCAATAATCACATATAGAAAGTATGTTTAAACCGAAAATACTATCTGTAATCCGATTTCTTATTCTAAACTCTTTGTGTTATACCGATTTCATAATCGCTTATACCGACCCGAGATCTAATTCGACTATATGGCTATACTGTGGCCGGTAGATACTATCTCACTGTCCGATCGTATCAGATCTGGGATATTATCTATCTCGTTCGATTTACTTTACTATTCTTTTTATTCTCGAATATATGTCATATTATTATAAAACATGCTTGCTAAACGCATATTGAGCTATACGTGAGTCGAAATAAATATCTTGCCATTTGGCACCTGTCTAATAGCTTTCTGGATCAGGGAAAGTATGACTTAACAATCAGTATCAAAGTATCGAATTCGCACAAAACTCAATATTCGAATTTCGTAAATTCTATTACTGAGTTTACCGCATTATGCTAGGCTAGAGTTAGTAACTTGCCGAAGGAAATGGCTTTACATACCTTCGCTCGTGATTATCCGACTAACGGTGAAGCTCGACCGCACTCCAGCCTATTTCGAACCGCATTCACATGTATGGTCAATTACTAGGACTAAATACAATTAATATTATAGAAGAAAAACATCACTTCCGATATATTTATAGCCCAAACTTTGGCTTATCGAAAGACGGTCGAAAACTTGCTATTTTTTGAAAGTCCAGAAGGGAGAAATACTCACTTTAGGGCTAGGAGTATATTGACACTAATTTGAGCAATTCCACTTACCTTAGCTCGGTAGCGCGCTGATTTGCCAACCGAATATCGCGAAACTAAATCCGTAGGAATGCTCCTTGCTGCTAAATACCTCGGTATCTGAGGTTAATTTAAGTTTGGACCGCGTTTGACGGCGTAATCGAATGAATATTATAAAGGAAACTCGTCCTCCCCTGTTCTCTCTCGGCTTTTCTGGAAATTATGAAAGTCAAATGAAGTAAACCGAAGTTGGAGGCTTTTTATACTTGAGCCTGGATATGGCCAACGTGTCACGGGGCCAACGCGGAGGCCCTCCCTCCGTGACACGTTGCCATCGTGGAGGGGCTCTGCCCCGGCTCCTTCCGCGATGGTTCGACAGATTTCTTATTCGGTCTTTCCCCGGGCCTTTTCCTAGCATGTATGGTATTCAAAAACTCTTAACCAACATGCGAGTAGGCCATCTATGTGTCGAGAATTT